>CAUYRH010073131.1:0-44350 GCA_963574655.1 Perodicticus potto
TGAGACAGAGCCTCATGCTGTCACCCTGGATAGAGTGCTGTGGCATCACAGCTCACAGCAACCTCCAATTCCTGGGCTCAAGCGAGTCTCCTGCCTCCGCCTCCCAAGTAGCTGGGACTACAGGCGCCCGCCACAACGCCCGGCCATTTTTTTTTTGGTTGCAGCCATCATTGTTTGGCGGGCCGGGCTGGATTCGAACCCGCCAGCTCAGGTGTACGTGGCTGGCACCTTAGCCCGTTGAGCCACAGGCGCCGAGCCTCTTTTACTAGTTCTTAACGTGGTCACATTAATTTGCTAGGGCTGCGATAACAAAATCCCGTAGCCTGGGTGGTTTAAACAACAGAAATGTATTTTTTTTTTGCAGTTATAGAGGCTGGAAGTCCAGGCTTAACGTGTCAATGGTTTTGGTTTCTTCTGAGGACTCTCTCCTTGGCTCATTGATGGCTGCTTTCTTGCTGTGTCCTCCCGTACTTATCCCCTGGTCTGTGTCTCGTCTTCTCTTCTTCAAAGGACGCCCACCAGTGACACTGTGCCAGGACCCACCCCATATGTGCTCATCTTACCACGGTCACCACTGAAAGGCCCCGCCTCCAGGTACAGTCACATTCTGAGGTCCCAGGGCTTAGGATTCAACGTATAAATTTCAGGGAATACAGAATTCAGCCCTTAACAATGGGTCTAATTATTTTATGTTTTATTTTCTTCAAACGTGAAGGAATTTGGGACTATGCATTTTTGTCTGAATATGATTTGGGCTATTTTACTATGAAATATTTAAAGTGGAGGATTCTCCATTTCACCCTCTCTAGATGGTACGCCATTTTGATTTTAAAATTCTCTTTGATGCTGAAGTTATTTGAGCCAATGCTTTTTAATCTCCAAAATGTAAAAATTTCAGTCAACAATTTGTTACCTATTTCTAATTTGGTTGTGACCTGTGAGTGTTCTATGTTTTAAAATTGCTAAAGGTTTCCCTTGTAGCCAAATACATCATCAATTTTTATACCTTTTAGAGTCAAAGATACACACTCTATGTTGATAGGACACAAATTATGCGTAATTTACTTTATTGCTTATATTATTCAATTTCTCTATACCCTTACTGATTTTTTTGTGTAGTGAATCTTTCTACTTCTGAAAGAAATGCTTTAACAATTACTACTACAATTTGATCAGGATTTTCCATTTCTAAAAGTTTTTGTTTCATGTATTCAGTTGCAAGATTATCTGATGTCTGGAGGTTTTGCAGCTGCTCCATCTTCTTTATAAACCAGACTTTTCACTATGACTATAGATGACCTATATCCTTCTTAAAATGCCATCTGGTGTCAGCTGTACTATGTAGTGGTCTCCTACGTGTCTTTGGCCACTCCTTAGATGTGCTTTTTACTCTTTCTTCTGATCTTCTACTCCCCTAAATACACATCTACGAGTCTTACCCAGCTCTCTCTTCTGAGCTCAATACTAAGCTAATTTCCTGCTGGATCCTTGTCTTGAATACAGCACACATAGCTTAAAGGCTAGTTTTCCTCTTCCAATCTGAAACTGCTTTTCCTCCCTTTAAAGCTTTGTATTTAGATTCTTTTTGTAAAACTAAATATATTTTGGTTTTGTTTTTCCATGACCTGACATTACATAGTTCAGGTCCTAATGTGGTGCCTGGCACACTGAGTTCTCAGAAAAGTCAGCTGCTATTACTGATAGAATCCAAGTTTATAGGCCAGGCGTGGCGCCACATGCCCAGAATTCCAGCACTCTGGGAGGCTGAAACAGGAGGATCATTTGAGCTCAGGAGTTCAAGATTAACCTGAGCAAGAGCAAAAACCCATCTCTGATAAAAATAGAAAAATTAGCATCGTGTGGAGTGGGAGCCTATAGTCTCAGCTACTCAGGAAGCTGAGGCAGAAGCATCGCCTGAGCCCAGCCAGGAGTTTGAGGTTACTGTGAGCTATGATGCCAGAGCACTCTACCCAGGGCAACGGACAGAATGAGATTCTGTCTCAAAAAGCAAACAAACAAACACCTCCAAGTCTGCAGATCCACTGTCAGTTTCCACTATATGCTATCAGGGGGTTCTTTTTTGACCCATTACCACCATAGGGTGGGACCCTTAATCTTTTATGAACATAAGAAAGAGACAGATGAAATTTCAACACGCATGCTGTGGGGTAAAACATGTCTTGCTTACTGTCAGGGTCAGATGCTGGGGTCGGGTATGGTCATGGTCGAGTGCTACTTTCTGATGACCCAAGAACTTACTTGATGCCGTTAACTGTGTTCTTAATTTCCAATGAAGTGACCAATTTACAATCTTAATAAATCAGATGGAACTATAAGGAATATCTTGGATTTTTTGCTTCTGTTTTGAATCCTGGTTGAGTCAGACAGCATGATTACTGGGCTATTTGAGCTGTGGATTTTGAGGACTGTGTAGCAGTGAGCCCTAGGAATTCAGTTTGCCTACACCTCCTGTCTGTCTTAAGACAAGTTCTTCTGTTCACTGGCTTTACATGTCTTTTAGGTGAAATTTCCATCTGGAATCCAAAGTAGTTTTAGAGATAGCACTGGCGTATAGCACATGATCTGATGAAAGTAAGGTTGAATAGAAATTGATAACGTGAAGTTCATTCGTCTCTGACTATCTAAACCCTCACCTCTCTTCCCATCACCCATCACACACATAGCTGCTGCCAACACAGCCTTTGCAATATGGAATAACACGTCCGTGTTTGCATAGAAACTGTTTTTTTACAATCAACTAGCAATCACTAAATCTGGTTTTTGATTAGTCTAGAACAGTGTTTGTAACCCGTATTATCTCACGGCACACTTTGAACCTATGGGTAAACTTCCATGGCACGCTTAAATTATGTTGATCAAAATAAAAAAGAGTAAAACAAATAACATACTTATTGTTCTTTGAACTTCTTTCGAAAATAATTTAATTAATAATCTTTAAAATTTTTCACAGTACACCCAAGTCCTTCTCTCGACCCACCAGTGAAAATCGCTGTCCTGGAAGAATTTTTCCCTTTTCTCTCATTTGAATCCATTTGTCTCACATTTGTCTCTTTTATCATCCTCAGAGCCCCACGGAACTTGGACTCCAAAAGCTCTTCAGCTGTTCCCAGGAAAGGAAACTAGGAGGAGGAGGAGGGAAAGGGAAGGAGCAGAGGAAGAATAAAGCTTTATCCTCACGTGATTATTCCCAGTGGTCAGCTCTCTATTGAAGAGAATATGCCCGCATTGCAGAGCCAGTTTACACTCTGAATCGTGTAGACGAGTATTTGTCTTCTTTGTGTTTATTTATTTGTGTGTCTGCCTGTGACTTTAGACAGATAAAGAGATGCCTGCCCACATGGTGGAAGGCAATCAAAAGGAATCATTAAAAAGCCAAAGGCAGGAGTCTAGATTAGGCATTTCCTCTGACTAAGAAGAGTGACGGCTTTCACCTCAACACCTAAAATTGAACACATAAGCTTTCTACATGGAAGCCTAAAAAGATTATAGAATTAAAAAAAGAATCTCAGGGCTTCGAAGTAACTATAGAAACACTTACTTTCCCCATATCTGGAAAAATTATATTAGTAAAAGTTATTTGACTAGAATCTCTCAAACTGTGTCTGTTTTTAACACAGTGAATAGAAAATTAAATACAATATTTTGCTGCAACTGACTTTGACGGTGAGTAAGACATGTTTACCCCTCATTGTAAGTACTGATGTTTTTTTGTTTATCTAATTTCTTGGGCTGTTAGACTAGGCTTTTTGTTTTGAAGGAATTTAACGTTTAAAGGAATTTGTGGATATACTCTCGTCTTAAATTTAGATTATGTGAAAAAATATGTATAGTAGAATTTAAACATTCAAAAAGGAGAATGCCAGTACCTGGGCTATTTTTAATTCATTTGCTTGACAGTATTATGTAGTACTTAAGATTTAGGACAGCTTAAGAAACCAACATTAAGAAACATGTGTGGGCATGCCAGCAGTGTGGACTGCACAGGGGGATGTAGGGGGATGTATTGTCTGACATACTGGGAAATGCTTTGCTGCTAATATCCCATTGAAATGAACAAAAACATTGGTTTCGATAATGGCTTATATTAGAGTTCAGCAAAGTTTTTTGTAAAGAGCAGGCCAGTAAATATTTTAGGTTTTGCAGACCACACAGCCTCTGTGATGACTATTCAACTCTGCCCTTGTGGTACTGATGACACATCAGTAAATGAGAACGGCTCTGTGCCAGTAAAACTTTATTTACAGAAACGAGTGGTGAGCAGATTTGGCCCACATGTAGTTTGGGAATCCATAGCTTTGATGAACCTCTGTAGGTATCAAGAATTAAAGGAGGCAATATTTTTTGGTAGCACCTTCTATTAAACCATAAAAAATCAAATGATCTCTGTCAACCATCTCTTAATGTAATATTTTTAATTTTGTGTCTATGACTAGCTTAGACTTACTCCAGCAGCCATGTAAAAATGGGTTTAACTCTGGCACTACAAAGTCTGGAAAGGTAAATAAAAGTTTTACTGCAGTTCATTAGACATCATAAATTTGTAAATTTAGATTAGTCATTTAACCTCTTTGGACCACTAAGTCTTCATTTATGAAATAAAAGAAATCGCCCAACTCACAAAGTGGTCGTGAATGTAATTTAGCCGGAATCACTGTTGCCAGTACCTGAAGCCCTGCTCAGTCTGAAGAAGACGGGGAGATGCCAGCCTTGGAGCTGGCGGTGCAGGTGCCACTTGCAGGCCCTCACCCACATTCCCAACCCTCTGTCCTGCTTGTTTCTCATCTTTTTTCTGTTAAAAACTAAATCAGGCTGACTCTAAATGGTTAGAAAGATGGCTCTGGCTAAATGTCACCAATATCCTTACAGTTTACAATAAAAAAAGATGAAATCCTCTTTGTTAAAGTCTGTGCACACATTTCATGCCAAGACCGCACAGTGAGCTCACTCACCCCAGGAACAGTCTCTGTGGCTGGAGAACAGGATGATGAGAATCACTGTAGTTGACCGGCCTGTCAGACCAAATGGCATAGCCAAAGACTGCCCTACAACAGCGGGACTCAGTCCCGTGAGAGCCGGGGACCCTCTTTTAATAACGTGCTGGAGTGCCTGTTACTGTGCTGTACCTTTAGGAGCTCAGTCATAAGAAAAGCAGAAAACTAGGACATGTACTTCCTCATTCTCTCTCTCTCTCTCTCTCTCTCTCTCTCACACACACACACACACACAGGTAAAATTAAGAACTTATTGATCTTATGAACTGCATGAGTCTGTACGAAGTTGTTGTTTCCTTGGTGCTAGATCCTCAAGTCAACAGGGCAAGTGTTTGGGAAGCAAAGAGGGATATGAATTGAGGGAAATAAGGACAAACTGGAATCTATGAGGCTGAGCTAGAACCGTGAGGATGTTGCAGGCATCTGGGTGAAACCTGTCCTTTTCCCTTGATCTGGTTTGCTGAAAGATCAACTCACAATTAGGGAAGATTAATAAGAGAAAGGTTTACTTCCAAATACCATGGTCATAGGGGGAACCACAAGATGGTCAGAGATGCCTTTTGCAAGGGAAGGGGGGGAATGTGGAAAGTACACATGCAGCAAGTGGTTGCTGGGGGGATGTGTGTAGATGGGTGGAAACAGATTGATTAACCTGAGAGACAGGTCTTATGCTTCAACTGACCCTGGGGCTAGGTCTATTAGCATGTGATAAGGAAGTCAGCAACCCTTTTTGATTCTCAACCAGGTTACTCAGGTTTTATGTAGATAGAGGAAAGTCCTCTTTCAAAACTTCCTGGTCATGAATGGCCTTTAATTCAAAATATTCTTTACACTAAGGAGTCGTATTTTGGGGCAAAATTTCCTTAGGTCCTTCATTCCCCTCATCTTGAACTTCCCTAGAAGTTTCATACATTAAAAGCTGAGTTGACAACTGTAGAGAAAGGGAGCTGGTTAGTAATCTAGTAATAAGATATTTGAAAGAGATACAAGAACATAAGATAGGATGAGAATGAATAAGCAGAAAAGAACAGATCTAAGCATGTTTCCCCACACCTCATTAAACCAGTTTTCCACTCTTGGGAATAGGTCAGTTCAATAGAATGGTTTCATTTTGTTAATGTGATGAAGAATATTTACCTTTTCTTTTAAGAGATGTAGATCAGTCTTTACTTGCCCTGATTGATTTATGTAAAAACATTTTTTCCCTAATAACAACACAAGCTTCTCCTTGTTGAGCTGTCAAAGCATAGATGCTAGGCTATCAGCTTCTCCTTGAAGTGTTCTCAATGCCTGTATGGTGATGTTGAACTCTTGCTCTATTACTATGAAGAGATTCATTTAATTTTAATGAGTTTTTTTTTAATTTTATAAGTTTCAAATGTTGAGAAAAGGATTTTGAGCATTGAAAAAAATCTTTGAATTATTATATACAAGAGGATTTCTTATAATATCATGTTTTGTATGTTTATAAAGTACTTCAGAGTCACTTGGCTGGACTTTCCTATTTCCCTGGTCTGGACCAGCATTCAGATTTCAGGGACTGTAACTTCTCTTGGGTCCTCTGCCCATGACTAACTGTACCGCGGTGGTGGGGCTCCATGGGGTTGTAATAAACATATGGGTTTTCACCTTTTTCTGTGTCACATATTGAGTATTATATCAGATTATGAGTGTAAGTTCCCATGTGGGTGCCTCTGCATTCATGAAAGCTATAAAAGAGACCTATCTTAGTGGTGTGAGTGTACAGATCACACTTCTCCCCCTATCCCAAAGTCTAAAGACCAATTAAGACAAGTCCCATGAGGAATTCCCACAGGCTTCAGCCATGCATTGATCAGTCAGCTCCCAATATGTGACTAGTGCAGGGCATGTTGACTGCCTCAAAAGATACCTTGCAGGGGTTGGCTGGATCTGGTTTTGCTTCCCATGGTGGTGGTGGTGCAGTGAAGCTCTCTTCAGCCTGCTGGATGGATCCAGGTGAGGATCCCTTCCACCTTTGTTGCTATGAGTGTGGCCAGGATGGCAGTGTAGGGTCCTTCTACCTTGGTTTGAGAGGGACTGGGTTCTGATCCTTGGCCTAGACTTGATCCCCTTGATCCCCTGGAGAGAAAGGGTATAGACACAAAAAACTAAACAGAACATGGTTAATGACCCAAGTGGAGACCTTCTTTGCTGCTCTTCCTAGGGCTTCTCCATGCCTGTTCAATTCAGTCTCTTCCAGTTCTTTTAGGAGTCCTATGTGCCTGCTGAATTCAGTCTCTCTCAGTTCTTTTAGGAGTCCCTGCTAAATTGCAGAGAATTGGTGGAGGCCTATTATACATTATTTCATAAGGGAGTATCCTGACCTCTTAGAAGAGGTACATTAAATATTGAACAAGATCAGTGGCAAAGCCTACACCCAATTAAGCTTTGCTTCCTGGAAGAGTTTGCCAATTCCTGCTCTTAAGGCTCTGTTCATGCACTCTACCCTGCCCAAGCTTTGAGGCCTATATATGCCACATGTAGTTTCCAGGTGATATTCAAGGCTTTAGCTGTCATTTGCACTGTCTCTGTTGGAGGCCAGTCAGTTGTCAGATCTAAGCTGGAATGGCAACCTAAACTATGGGATGATTTTTCTGGCCAACACTTTTACTACTTCAGGCCTGGAGGGAAAGGCTTCCACCTATCCTGGGAACATGCAGACCAAAACTATTAAGTACCAGTTTCCTCTACATCTGGACAACTCAGTATAGTCCATTCAAAAGGGGCTTCCCTGTAGGAATGAATTTCAAGCGATGGTCCCTGTCTAGCGTTGTGTTGGTTGCATGCCACACAATGCTGGCTGACTTTCTTGGCAAGGGTGGCCAACAGGGAATATAGAAGTATCTTCCCAGAAGCTTCTTAATTTTCTTCTTTCTTCTGTTCTAAGTTCATGGCCTCAAGCATACAATCTCTATAACCAACTTCAGATTTTTACACAGTAAGCCTTGATATTTGATGAGGCATGAGTTGGTCAGCCAATGGTGCTCTTTGGTGTTCATAAGAGTTACCACTGGGTATGGGACCCAGACTCTTGAGTTTTGTTCTGAAGTCAATTTTTCAGCCTCTTGTACCAGCATGGCAGTGTCAGGTCAGTAAGTGTACTTAGGCATGGGGGCCATCCTTTCGTGACCCTGTCAAGTTGCTTAGAGAGATAAGCAACTAGTCTTGCCCAGGATTCTACATTCTGGGTGAGCATTCCCTCAGCTGTTCTATTTCTTTCTGATACGTACGGTTAAAAAGGCTGGGCCAGGTCAAGGAGGCCTGACACCAGGGCTGCCTGCGGTTTTTCCTTTAGCCTCTTGAAGGTTTATGGTTGGTCAGATTTCTACTCAATTGGCCCTTTTTCTCCCCACTTTGTGGCTTCATACAATGGTTTGGTCAGTCTATATATTTCACACAGTCTTTCCATAGAAATCCACCAGGCTTTTATCTGGCTTCTGCATGACCTCAGCCACCTTGCAAATATTTGTGGCTTTCCTACACTGACAGAGACAAAGTCAAAGTAGGGTCCAGAGTAAGAGAATGAAACCATTTAGCAGTCACTTGCAAATATCTACAAGTTCTGGATTTCAAGGCTAAGGTTTGCACAATGAGAACATTAGTATTCATATTTACAGTTTTAGCACAGTTCTTAAGAATAATACCTAGTTTTAAGAGTCCCTACAAAACTGATCCAAAGTTCTGGGCAATTCAAGTGAATATTCCTGAACATCAGTTGGGAATGGGGCAATTTATGAGGCCATGTTGCAGCCACACCACTTACTGGGAAATTTTTATTCAGGTTCCAATTTTTCCTGAAGTATCTATCTGGACAGAGCAGATAGCATTTAACACTGCGCAATTTTTTCTGGTGTAGCCAGCAGCCAACATTTATTAAGCCTTAAGGCTTCAGAGCAAATATAACTACTGTATATCTATATTCTTTGGCCAGTCTCTTAGTCCCATTTAATAGATCAGTTTAGTTAAACAGCTATGTCTCCTTTATGAGTTGGCCTTGCAGACAATCCTGCAGTTTTTTCCCATTTTTCTCTCTCTAATTTCTCACTTTACTAAAAAAAAATTATAGAAGAATTAATTTAATTGCCAAAATAAACTGTACTTTTATTATACTGGATCTGATTATTTGCATAAAGTGTAGCAAGAATAATTATTAGCCATGTAGGCTTTTCTTCCTTTTAAAACTGGCTTTGCTGGAACCTTCTACAAGGAATCTTGGGTGAGACTTGAAAGCCTTCCACAAGCCAAGGTTTCATCTGTGTCAGTAGATACCTGTATGTGTTGGGTAAATTCCCCTTCTCTTGAGATTCCAAAGCAAATTGTGATTCCCAGACCAGTCAGAAAGTGACATTCTTTACTCACCACAGATCAGGAAATATTATTGGTAAGGTATCTGGCCAGTCTTTCCAAAAGACTTTTTTATTGGCCTTATAAAGTCAACTTTTTTTTGTTGTTGTTGTTGCAGTTTTGGCTGGGACTGTGTTCCCTTGGTACATGGGAACAATGGCCCACTCACTGAGACACAGGTGCCGCCCAATATGAAGTCAAACTTAATTCCTTAATGCAGTCTGGACACCTCTGAAAATGCTATTCCAGTCAAAGCCTTGGTAAAATAACCAGTGCCTTTCATCATGTCCTGTAAAACAAAACAGATTGTTATTGAACTTATGCAAATCACTGTAGTGTCAGAAATTACGAATACTTACAAATGATTTTCAAATTCTGGACAAATCAAGGAAAGAGAAAAAAATAAAGTGTTTTGAATTATGCTCATAAGTACATACATTGCTGAAAGCTGCAAATATCTTAAAAGATAGAAAATGTTTTTCATAACTCATGGAAAACAGAACATAGAACGAATCAGCCATGTTTCAAACAAACAGCCATAACAAATTGGCTCGTTTCCATGTAACAGATTTCTGTCCTGTTTGAAGTCAGGTTAGCAATACTTACGGACATGTTAGCCTTCTAGTTAAAGTCCTGGAAGTTTGCTTTTAGTCCAGTGGTATTGAATCTCCAAAGTCATCAGAAATTTAAATTTGAGAGAACTTGCTAGACTTTTCTACCACTTTCCTCGAAGGACAAACTTTGGATTTAGCCAGTTATAAAAACACTTTCTGAGATGAATTAAAATTTTTACTGACAACATACATTAAGATGGACTAATATTATATAATATTAGTACATATATATAAACATAATTCACAGAAAATTAACCACCATTTCATATTTGACAATATTTACAAATTTTCTTTTATGAGACTTATTCAACCTGGACAGACAATTTGCAAACATTCTAAACCTTCTGGTTTGCCTTACTTTTCATTTTCTTAAATAACCATTCTGTTTGAGGACAAAATTACTGCACAAGATCCTTTCTTACACCATGCCATTCTCCTTTCTGTCTAATTTTTCTTACTCTCAAAAAACCATTTTTCACAAATCAGAATCACAGTTTACTATGAAGTTAATTATTCACTTGGCTAAACTGATCATCAGAAGGTTTAAAAGGCAAGAATCTTATTCTTTGACAAAGAGTCAGTTTCCCAAACAATATATTTAGAGAGACTCTGATGTTCAGATGATGTATGGACAGAAAAAAAAAGAGAGTGAAGTATAAAAACAAATGGATTGATGACGGTTAAGTATTTGCCTTATTTAAATACAGTATGAACAGTTGGCCATTTTTGACTGGCCAAAATTCTATGATCCATAGAGAGGAAAGAGTAGAAAGGGGTGAAGATGAATGAAGCAAAGTTTACTGAGGATGAACAGTTGAAATTTTTGTCTTATAAGTACAACTAATAAGCTTTAACTAAGGTTATTATGTAATTAAAGATGCAAGAAATATTTTAAGAGGTGGAGGACAGTCTTTACAAGATCTACAAAATTATGAACAAGATGTAACTTATGATTTTGTTCAGTCATATTTTCTAGGGTCCCTGCTTTTCAGTTGATCATTTATACATAAATATTTAAAGATCTCATATATCTCCATAGAATATAGGAAAGCAAAAGTTGTGCATAGAAGGGAAAAGAACTAATGAACAGTGTAAGTTATAATATTAAACAAGAATAGGTTCATCCTCTGTTCAAGAATCGAACTTAAAGCTGCTAAGATGAAAATGTAGAATTTTAATTATTAGATGATGAAATAAACTGACCCATCATTATTCTTACAGGACAGTATTAAAAAGATTTCTTTTTCTTTTTTTTTTTTTTTTGAAATCAGATATTTGTCCTTTAATTTTGTCAGGAGAATTTTTAGGGCTAGCCCTAACATCATGTGTTTTTCTCTTAAACTAATTTCTGTATTAGTATAACATTATTATTATTACTATTATCATTTTGTAGAGACAGAGTCTCACTTTGTCACCCTTGTAGAGTGCCATGGTGTTATACTACTCACAGCAACCTCCAACTCCTGAGCTTAGACGATTCTCTTGCCTCAGCCTCCCAAATAGCTGGGACTACAGGTGCCTGCCACAATGACCGGCTATTTTTTGTTGCAATTTGGCTGGGGCTGGGTTTGAACCTGCCACCCTCAGTATATGGGGCTGGTGCCCTACCGACTGAGCCACAGGTGCCGCCCAAATATAACATAATTATTTCAAATAAGAGATCTCTGAAAGTTTTAAGAAAGTTTAGAAGTTTTTCAATTTAAAGGATCCATCTTTAGCCATTAATCACAATGGTATATTTGTTCCAAAAGCAACTCAATCCAATGCCTCTTTATAAGGCCCAATGCCTCTTCATAGAAAAGGCAGTTTCTAAGATTCCTCAAAATTCACTTTCAGAATAGACTTATGATAGAATACACAATGATAAAAACTCACTCCTCAGATCTTGACACATTCAGTACACACAGTGTGCTGGCTTAGAACCTTATGTGTCTCAGACTCCCAGTCTTTCCAGACTGGTCACCTGACATGTTCCCAAAAAAACACGCCCTCCAGATGGTGGAAACTGAGGAGAGAATTCCCACTCAGTCACAAAGTCAAGCTCAAGACATAAATAGGATGACACAGAAACCTCATACAGAGACCCACAACAAAGTTTGTCTTAAAAGACACTGGATTAGCCAGATGTAGCTGGCTAGCATGCAGGGCCGATTTGAGCATTACCTTCTTTAGATAAAATGACACAGAAAGACAAGCAACAAAACAAGAACAAGCAATAACAATGACAATGATTAGAATCTATTTCTGGGAGGAGATGGAATCAAATAATATGAATATTCATACACCACAAAGTACCTAAAAATATTCAAATGCCAGAGTTGCCTGCAAGACTAGTCACCAACAAAAAGCATTTCTCTCATTAATTGTTTTTTTGTTTTGTTTCTTGAGACAGAGTCTCAAGCTATTGCCCTGGGTAGAGTGCTGTGGCATCACAGCTCACAGCAATCTCAAACTCTTGGGCTTAAGAGATTCTCTTGCCTCAGTCTCACAAGTAGCTGGGACTACAGGAGACTGCCATAATGCCCAGCTATTTTTTCATTGCAATTGTCATTGTTGTTTAGCAGGCCTGGGCCAGGTTCGAACCTGCCAACCTTGGTGTATGTGGCTGGTGCCCTACCACTAAGCCACAGGTGCCACCTAACTTATTAATCTTAAATAAGGAAAAGACAAAGATCTTTTACATCTGCTCAACCAGAGCCCACAGAGAGGGAGACTGGGAGGCTGATTGGTAAGTAAAATATCTTATCAGGTGCCAGCTGGTGTTGGAATTCTAATCTTCCTAATGCAGCTTTCAGGAGAGCAGAGTGGCTTTGAGATCCTGCCCACTACATTCTACAGTTTGATGTAGGGATCATGGCAAAACTTGCCCTTTTCCCTGATCTGGTTCACTGAAAGGTCAACTCACAATTATGGAAGATTAATAAGAGAAAGGTTTATTTCCAAATACCTGCACATGGGGGAACCACAAGAATGATTATCCAAAGTCCCAGTGATGGTCAGAGACCTTTTATAGATGACTTTTGCAAGAGAGGTGGGAGAATGTGGAATGCATACATGCAGCAAGTGGTTTCTGGGTGGGGGGGAGGGGATGTGTGCAGATGGGTGGAAACAGATGGATTTGTAGATCAACCTGAGAGACAGGTCTTCTGCTTCAAACAACCCTGGAGTCAGGTCTATTAGCATGTAATAAAGAAGTCAGCAGCCCCTTTTTGATTCTCAATCAGGTTACTCAGTGTTAATGTAAAAAGAGAAAAGTCCTCTTCCAATGCTTCCTGATCACAAACGGCCTTTAATTCAAAGTATTCTTTATACCAAGGAGTCATATTTGGGGGCAAAATTTCCTTAGCTCCTTCAATGTTCTCCTGTCACCATCTCCAGTCTCCTACTGTGGTAGTGTGGGTGCGCTGAGTGATACCCATCCTGAAATGGACTTCATAGATAATAAAATGTACCTATAATTTCATAAGTAGAAGATCAATATAATCCCTTGAAGAAGAAATTTGCAATAAAATAACCTGTAATTTAAGAGTTTCACATGTGACCAAGAGAAAGTAACAGGGCTCAACAGGAGGAATAGGACTTAATTTTCCACATGAAATAACTAAAAACAGAACAAAAAATAACCAGACAAAATATACAAACTAATAGATATCAAAACGTTGGACATCTGGTAATAAAGGACAGTGATTCCTGATAGATAAGAAACACAACAAGTGATCTAGGTTTACGGTTTACAGAGAGATTTAGGTCATATCATAGGATGAGGGGCTCAAGCAGAGTCCCCCAGTTTCCATTAAATTGAGGATAAGGTGCTAAAAGTCTGTGGAAGCTAGCTAAGGTGGGGAGAGTTCACAGGGCAGAGCACTGCATTGCGGGGAGAGCAGAAGGGAGCTCTGGACATCCACATTCTTCGCCATCTGGTCTCAGCTGAGAAAAGATTTCCTGAACATAAAGAAACTGCCTAAGGCTGAGAAAAGTACCACTCAAAAGATTAGCAGGAACAATCCTCAGAACTTGCCTAGGGCCTAGAATACAACCTATTTCCACCTGCTGAAGTAAAAACATCTCATAATTCATAGGGTGCTGGAAAAAGTATTCTCCAAAGGAGTAGGAAAAAATGCTCTACACTGAACCCTATTCTGATCCCACCTAACAAAGCTTGAAAGCAAGACCTAAAAGGATCAAACTATTTCTAAATAACTTAATTCCATTCCAGAACAAAGCTCAAAATCATCTGTAAAAATAAAAATATTCAGCATCCAACAAGGTAAAATTTTGAATATCTTACATCCAATACAAAGTTACCAGTCATGTAAAGCAACAGAAAAATATAACTTACAATTAAAAGAAAATCAGTCAATAGAAACTGACCCCAAAATGACACTGATGATGAAATTAGTAGACAAAGACACTAAAATGGTTACCATATAATAACTATATTTCATATGTTCAGCAAACTAGAGAAAAGGTTGACATGTTAAGTAAAGACATAGAGGAAGTTAAGATCCAAATCAAACTTTTAGAGAGGAAAACTACAATGTCTGAGATGAAAAATACATTGGGGATGGGGGATTAATGACAGATTAGACATTACAGAAGAAAAGAAAACTGAATGTGAAGCCACAGCAAGTAGTTTAGTTTATTTTAAAAAACTGATTGTGAAGCCACAGCAGTAATTTAGTTTATTTAAAAAAAAAAAAAGGCAAAAAAATTGGCATATCTGGCTTGGCACCTATAGCTCAGTGGCTAGGGCAC
The DNA here is from genome assembly GCA_963574655.1 of Perodicticus potto. Taxonomy (NCBI): domain Eukaryota; kingdom Metazoa; phylum Chordata; class Mammalia; order Primates; family Lorisidae; genus Perodicticus; species Perodicticus potto. The sequence goes on from CAUYRH010073131.1 coordinate 14,747, forward strand.
CAGCCACATACACAGGAGCTGGTGGGTTCCAACCCAGCCTGGGCCTGCCAAACAATAATGACAACTACAACCAAAAAATAGTCAGGTGCTGTGGCGAGCACCTGTAGTCCCAGCTACTTGGGAGGCTGAGGCAAGAGAATCGCTTAAGCCCAAGAGTTTGGGGTTGCTGTGATGCCATGGCAATCTACCGAGGGCAACATAGTGAGACTCTGTCTCAAAAAAAAAAAAAGAAGAAGAAAGAAAGAAAAATCGGCATATCATTGAGCTATGGGGAAAACTTGAGTAAATTTTAAAGTATTCAAAGCGTGCAAAGCATGTTCCCTAATTATGATCAAGTTAAATTAGATATCAACAATAGAAAGATACCTAGAAAGTTGCTAAATGGTGAAAAATAATATACCATACCTCTAAATAACCCATTGGTCAGAAAAGAAATTAAATGACTGGCCACAGTGCTCATGCTTATAATCCTAGGTCTTTGGGAGGCTGAGGCAGGTGGATTGCCTGAGCTCAGGAGTTCAAGACTAGCCTGAGCAAGAGCAAGACCCTCTCTCTACTATAAACAGAAAAACTAGCCAGGCATTGTGGTGGGCACCTGTAGTCCCAGCTACTTGGGAAGCTGAGACAGGAGGATCCATTGAGCTCAAGAGTTTGAGGTTGTTGTGAGCTACAACTTCTTGGCACTCTAGCCTGGGTAACAGAATAAGACTCCGTCTCAATAAAAAACAAAGAAAATGTTTTGAAGTGAATGAAAAGCATAGCATATCAACATTTGTGCCACGTGGCTGAAATAAACTTAAAGAGAAATTTACAGCACTAGAGGTTCAACTCAGTGACTTTCTTTCACCTTAAGAAATGAAAAAAAACTATGGTGCATTTTACAAGGGCACATGTTAAATCTACTAAGTATAAACATCTTAATACAATAACTAAGAAAATGTGCTGAAGACTATGTTAACCATTTTGATGAAAGTAGTTCAAAATGTATATAAAACCAGCACATTGTACCCCTTAATTGCATTGATGTACACAGCTATGATTTAATTAAAAAAAAAATGGAAAAAAAAAGAGGAAAATTAAACCCAAAGTGAACTTTAAAAAGGAAATAATAAAAATCAGAGGAAAATCAGTGAAATAACAACCAGAAAATTAATAGAGAAAATGGGTTAGGGGCTCAGCACCTGTAGCTCAAGTGGCTAAGGTGCCAGCCACATGCACTAGAGCTGGTGGGTTTGAATCCAGCCTGGGCCCACCAAAAAACAAGGACAACTACAACCAAAAAATAATCGGGTATTGTGGCAGGCACCTGTATTCCCAGTTACTTGGGAGGCTGAAGGAAGAGAATTGCTTAAGCCCAGGAGTTGGAGGTTGCTGTGAGCTATGATACTATGGCACTTTACCCAGGGTGACAGCTTGAGGCTCTGTCTCAATAAAAAAAGAAAGAAAGAAAGAAAGAAAATCATTAAAGCAAAAATTTATTCTTTGAGAAAATCAATAAAATTGATAAACCACTAGAAGACCAATGCCAGGGGACAGAGAGGACGTGTGTTACCAGTACTGTGAAGGAGGAAGGTGATGTCCCTAGAGAGTTTGCCAAAGTTAAAAAGGTAATTGGGCATTATGAAAACTTTGTGACAATAATTTCTAAAATGAGCAAATCCCGGGAAGTGGCCAAGGAGAGGTGGGAGGTGGAGCACTCCACGGCTGACTTGGAGAACATTAGCACGGTATCTCTCTGCTAAAGATTACAAAGCTCTGCTAAAGACTAAAATCCATCTTTGGGGGGGGGCAGAGCAAGATGGCTGACTGGAAACTGCTTCCAAAGGAGGCCCCTGTCCAAAAGGAAAAATAAGCTCCAGAAACTGTGCAATTAAGCTAAAGACTGAGAGCCCAGCCAAGAGAGAGAGAAGTGATAACAGCAGGTCACCTCTGCTGAGGTACGCTGCAACTCCAAGAAAGCAAGCTTCAGGTACAAAATTCTTCTGAAAGGAAAAGTGTCCATCCCCTCCCCCAAGAAAGCTGTGGGGTTTTTGCTTTTCTGTTTCCTTTCTTTTTTCTCTTCATTTGCTCCTGTGGGTTTTCTACAGACAAGCAGTGAACTGTGGACCTCTTGTCTCACCCCACAGAAGAGTGCTGTGGGAAGTGGGTTCTGCTTCCCCAGAATGATCCTGATGTGACTCTGAACACTCTCTTCATAGGCAGAAAAACTGAAACAAAGTTTTCCCCACCATTCTGAACTTATAGTACACCCTTCCTCCCTTACTTGATGAACGAGAAGCCTAAACCCTGCTGAGACTGAAGGAGGAGGTTCTTCAGCAGTGCCCCCTACCCACCTGCTGGAACAAGCGTCCCACCAGCAAAAGACTCCAGGGGGCAGCGGTGAGCCTCCCTCCCTCTGGCCAGGGAATCTGCTGGTGACCACGCAGGACATGCCTGGAGCCCGCCAGGCTTCCATAGGTTCACCCCCGGCCAGGAACTCCCCCAGTAACTGTGCAGCCCTGTGCCCTGAGCCTGCAGGACCTCCCCAGCCTCCCTGTCCGCCAGGTACTCTGCAGGTGACTGCCAAGCCTGTGCAGGCCCGCCCTTGGTCAGGAACTCTCCCGGCAATTGCGCGGCCCTGCAAAACCACTCTTGCCGGTCCTCGGCAGGTCCGCTTTCTGCCAGGCACTCTGTCGGTGACCGCTAGGCCTCTGCAGGTCCGCCCCCAGCCAGGAACTCCCTCGGGGACCGTGCAGCCCCATGCTCTGCACAGGCAGGGCCTCTGCACCACTGCCCACAGCCAGGGACTCCACTGGTGACTACACGGCTCTGCACCCCACACCTGCTGGGCCTCAGCACACCTGCCTCTGGCCAGGGACTCCAGGAGCTGCAAAACTCATGTCTTCCTTCCCGTACCCTCCCTGCCTCTGCATGGGCCCCGCCCGTCTTCCCAGGGACTCCAGAAGCTGTGGGACTGGGGCCCTTCTTCCAGAGCCCTCTCTGCCTCTGCATGGAGCCCTCCTCCCAGCCAGAGACTGCTGGAGCTGTGGGCTCTCTTTGCCAAAGTCACCGGGTGCCTGGCACTCCCAGAACCATGTGCACCATCCCCCACCCTGCTGCTGGATCTGGGGGTGCCACACTCTGGAGCTGCTCCTGCAGCCAGAACTCCCTGGCTGAGGCAGTCCCACAGGAGCTACACAGAGTCACTCACTACAAAGTTCCAGCAACAATAGAGTGATCCTGCTGGGGTCTAATCTTGGAGAGACACATTCCTAACTCTGAGGATGGCCAGAGGCAACAGTGAAAAACAATCATGGGGTAGAATCAGTGGAAAAACTCTGGCAATATGAATAATCAGAGTAGATCAACTCCTCCAAGGAATGACAAGGCAGACACAGCACAAGATCCCTTGCATAAGCAAATGGCTGAGATGTCAGAAATCGAATTCAGAATCTGGATAGCAAATAAGATCAGCAGAATGGAGGAAAAGATGGAATTAAAATTTCAAGCAGTAATCCAAAAGATGACCCAAAAGATGTCTCAAGAATTCAACAAATTCAAAGACAAAATGACCAAAGATTTTAACACATTGAGACAAGAAGTTGCAGCCCTCAAAGATCTGAGAAATATAGTAGAATCCCTCAGTCACAGAATGGAGCAAGCAGAAGAAAGGATTTCTGACATGGAAGACAAAGCTTTCGAATGCTCCCAAACCTCCAAAGAAGAAGAGAAATGGAAAGCAAAAACAGATCACTCTCTCAGAAAGCTCTGGGATAATTTGAAGAAAACCAGTATTCACCTCATAGGGATCCCTGAAAGCGATGAAGCGGTTTCATGAGACACGGAGTCTCTTCTTCATGAGATTATGAAAGAGAACTTTCCAGACATGCCAAAAGATTCTGAAATTCAGATAGCAGACAGTTTCAGAAGTCCAGCACAACTAACCCAAATAAGACATCACGCAGACACATCATAATCAATTTCACTAAAGTTAATATAAAGGAGAAAATTCTGAAAGCAGCCAAATGTAAGAAAACCATAACCTACAAAGGGAAGAACACTAGAATACTGTAGATCTCTCTGCTGAAACCTTTCAAGCTAGAAGAGGGTGGTCATCGACTTTTAATCTCCTAAAACAATATAAAACTTTCAACCCAGGATCCTGTATCCAGCTAAACTGAGTTTCATTTATGATGGAGAAATTAAATACTTTAATGACATCCACATGTTAAAAAAATTTGCCATAACTAAACCAGCTCTCCAGGATATTCTCAGACATATCTTCCATAATGACCACTGTAATCATCCATCACAAAAGTAAACCCACTCAGAAACTTTTGATCAAATTCCAACGTCCACAGTCACAAAAGGATTAAAAATGTCCACCGGACTTTCAAAAGGCTTATCAATATTCTCAAGTAATGCGAATGATTTAAAGTGTCCTCTAAAGAGGCACAGGTTGGCTGACTGGATACAAAAACTCAGGCCAGATATCTTCTGCATACAAGAATCTCATCTTACCTTAAAAGATAAATATAGACTCAAGGTGAAGGGATGGTCATCTATATTCCAGGCAAATGGAAAGCAGAAAAAAGCAGGTGTTACAATCCTGTTCGCACATACAATAGGCTTTAAACCAACCAAAATAAGGAAGGATAAGGATGGACCCTTCATATTTGTTAAAGGTACTACTAAATATGATGAGATTTCAATTATTAATACTTATGCACCCAACCAGAATGCGCCCCAATTTATAAGAGAAACTCTAACAGACATGAGCAACTTGATTTCTCCAGCTCCATAGTAGTCGGAGATTTTAACACCCCCTTAGCAGTGCTGGATAGATCCTCCAAAAAGAGGCTAAGCAAAGAAATTTTAGATTTAAATTTAACCATTCAATATCTGGATTTAACAGACATCTACAGAACATTTCATCCCAACAAAACTGAATACACATTCTTATCAGCCCACGGAACATACTCCAAAATCAATCACATCTTAGGTCACAAGTCTAACCTCAGCAAATTTAAAAAAATAGAAATTATTCCTTGCATCTTCTCAGACCATCATGAAATAAAAGTTGAACTCAATAACAACAGGAATCTGCATACTCATACAAAAACATGGAAGCTAAATAACCTTATGCTGAAGGATAGATGGGTCATAGACAAGATTAAAAAGGGAATTATCAAATTTTTGGAACAAAATGACAATGAAGACACGAATTATCAGAACCTCTGGGATACTGCAAAGGCAGTCCTAACAGGGAAATTTATAGCACTGCAAGTCTTCCTCAAGAGAACGGAAAGAGAGGAAGTTAATAACTTAATGGGACATCTTAAGCAACCGGAGAAGGAAGAACATTCCAACCCCAAACTGAGCAGAAGAAAAGAAATAAAAAAAATTAGAGCATAATTAAATGAAATTGAAAACAAAAGAATTATATAATAGATCAATAAATCAAAAAGTTGGTTTTTTGAAAAGGTCAATTAAATAGATAAACCTTTGGCTAACTTAACCAGGAAAAAAAGAGTAAAATCTCTAATTTCATCACTTGGAAATGGTAGAAACAAAATGACAACAGACCCCTCAGAAATTAAAAAAATCCTTAATGAATATTATAAGAAACTTTACTCTCAGAAATATGAAAATCTGAAGGAAATTGACCAATACTTGGAAACACGCCACCTACCAAGACTTAGCCAGAGTGAAGTGGAAATGCTGAACAGGCCTATATCAAGTTCTGAAATAGCATCAACAATACAAAATCTCCCTAAAAAGAAAAGCCCGGGACCAGATGGCTTCATGTCAGAATTCTACCAAACCTTTAAAGAAGAACTAGTACCTATATTAATAAACCTCTTCCAAAATATAGAAAAAGAAGGAATACTACTCAACACATTATATGAAGCAAACATCATCTTGATCCCTAAACCAGGGAGAGACCCAACAAGCAAAGAAAACTATAGACCAATATCACTAATGAATATTGATGCAAAAATATTCAACAAGATCCCAACAAACAGAATCCAACAACACATTAAACAAATTATACACCATGACCAAGTGGGCTTTACCCCAGGGTCTCAAGCCTGGTTCAATACATGTAAATCTATAAATGTAATTCAGCACATAAACAAATTAAAAAATAAAGACCGTATGATTCTCTCAATTGATGCAGAGAAAGCTTTTGACAATATCCAGTACTCCTTCATGATCAGAACACTTAAAAAAATTGGTATAGAAGGGACATTTCTTAAACTAATAGAGGCCATCTACAGCAAACCCACAGCCAATATTGTATTGAATGGAGTTAAATTGAAATCATTTCTACTTAGATCAGAAACCAGGGAAGGTTGCCCATTATCTCTACTGCTTTTTAACATTGTAATGGAAGTTTTAGCCATTGCAATTAGGGAAGAAAAGGTGATCAAGGGTATCCAGAAAGGGCCACATCCACTCTTCACAGATGATATGATTGTACATCTGGAAAACACCAGGGATTCTACTACAAAACTTTTAGAAGTGATCAAGGAATACAGCAATGTCTCAGGCTACAAATTCAACACCCATCTGTAGCCTTTATATATACCAACAATAGCCAAGCTGAAAAAACAGTCAAGGACTCTTTTCTCTTGTTTTTAAAGTATCTTCAATTTCTCATGAGTTTACATACAAGAGAATTTCAATACATCTAGGACAATACAACCACCATGTCAGCTTATATGACTATATCATTTATAGGCCCAATTTTTCATGACGGAGCACCATCACTGTGCTCCAGGTCAGTGGAGGATATTAGAAGATAAGGATGGAGGGTGGTGGGGTGGGGACACTTCCGGAGTGTCTACGTGAGACAAAATGAAATAGTGGAAAAACCAATACTAAGGTGCCTTGAGTGGAGTGGTGTGGACTACAAATGCTAATAAAAATTTTCAACTTTCTATCTATGTGTGGAGCAACAATGTATGCATACAACATGCAAAAAACAAGGATATATTTATCCCCCAGCTACATTTAATCCTTTGACAATAGGTAGCAATAAAATGAACCTTTTCTTTTCAGCTTCTAGCATGGTGCAGCCTCTAGATAAAATGTGTAGGCTAATCTTACTGTGTAACATTTCTACTCTGGGTAAAATGTGACTAAGAAGTGCTGTGACACAATTTCAGGCAACCAATAAACCAGGTCTGCTGTGATTTCTTCCTCCTCTAAACTATCCACTCCACTCATTTGTTACTCAAAACACACAACCTTGTTATCTTTGAGTAGGCATAGATCTTATCTTTTCGAAAGACCTCAAACACCTTATGAGCAAAAAATATGCATTATATCCTTTAAAATCTGAAAGAGTTCCTAAACATATCAATACTTAATAAATGCTCCTATTTACATCAAATTAGATGCTGGACCTCAAATAGTAGTATAGGGTAGTGGTTAAGACAATAGACTTTGGGGTCTCCCTGGACAAGGTTTGGGCTTTGCTCCAACCTTACCAGCTGTGTAACATTGGGCTAGCAATCAATTTGTCTTAGCCTAGGTTCTTCCACTGTAGAATGTAGATAACAAGTCTTTTTTTTTTTTTTTTGTGATACAGAGTCTCACTATGTCACCCTTGGTAGAGTGCCGTAGTGTCACAGCTCACAGCAACTTCAAACTCTTGGGCTTAAGTGATTCTTTTGCCTCAGCCTCCCAAACAGCTGGGGCTACAGGCGCCTGCCACAATACCCAGCTATTTTTTTGTCGCAGTTGTTTAGCTGGCCCAGGCAGGGTTTTAACCTGCCACCCTTGGTGTATGTGGCTGACGCCATATTCAGTGCTGAGCCAGATAACAAGTCTTACCACAAGGATTGTAAATAAATGAGATGATAGTGCTACATGTAAAAGTACTTGATGCAGTTTTTGGCCCTTAATAAGCACAAAATAAATGGTAGTTGTTACTACTAATTTTATTATTTTCTGTGAAAAGCCAGAACTAAATCAATAGTATAGCTTGGCATGGAGTCATTAGGAAGTAAAGAGTCTCCCTGAGGATAACTTCTAAGCCAATTGTCAGCTCAAAAGGTAGGGCTACAATTAATGACAGAGTCAGGATTTAATGAACTACATAATTATATATATGTTTATATATATGTGCGTGCACATACACACACTGTATAAATACTTAATTGCCTAACGTGACATTCATGAGTTATATATACATGTGTATATGTAGATATATGCACAATGGTGGCCATCCCATCTCTATCTTCTCCTACATCCCCTCCCATATACTTGTGCAGATTTAGGATTTATTATCATTAACATCATTTTCTGCCACAGGATACCACTGACAAAACTCCAACAGTGAATGAAGTCCAAGCACAAATGTGGCAGCAGATGGTCCTCTCAGATTCCAAAGTCTGAAGAACCAATAATTGGCATGACCAGAGTCACATCTGCAGCTATGGTCCTGCTCACTGGGGTCAGTACACTAACGCTGCCTGGCGAGATGCAGCTAACATCCAACCTGGGGCTCAAAGCTCCAACTGCTACATGCAATAGATATTACCATTTTCATACTTTTTATAGTGTGAACCTGGTCAGAATCTGCCAAAGATGAAAACCAAACCCCAGAAAGAAAACATCAGGACTGAGCTTCAGACTTGGAAGGCAGGAGCTGGAAAATGTCTTAACTGTTATTTTATTTTATTTTATTTTATTTTATTTTATTTTATTTTATTTTATTTTATTTTATTTTTTATGTCTCAAGTTTTAGACCTAAAAAATAAAGGTCAAAAAGATCAGTTAAAGTTGACACCAAATCAGTACTAAAATGTTGACAATTAGATTTTTAAAATGCTATGGGAGCCAACATTCTGTGAGTCAAACAAAACATCTGCAAGCTGGATTTGACCAGGGGCCACCATCTGATCTATGGCCAGTGTGACCAAAAAAGATAAAAGGGACCTAAGGTAAGATGCAATAATAGGAAAGATCAGACAAACTGATATTAAACTAGCAAAATCCTCAGTCCCTACCACATTCTGATGCTAGCCATTCAGTCACCTGGGCATGTAAAGTGCGCCAGCCAGAGAATGTGAGACAGCTGTGGGCCAGCATGTTAATCTGCCCTTGTGAATCAAAGGGATGTAGGTGCTAGCCCAAGAGCCTTGATGATTGTGCAAATCATTACCACTGGTGCTCGAGTTAAGCTTAGCCTTAAAAATCTTCCTGATAGAGTCTCTGTGAAAGAGAAATGATCATCTTATACCAAGATACAAATGGAAACAGCAAGAGGTTAAGGATATCCTACCCTTGACATAATCTGAATGAAGTTCTCAGTTTTATACTTCTCAAAAGGAAAACTTTCATAGCTAAAAAGTCTTATCAGGAACAGACTGCTCTGTATCCATATATCCATATAGGGAAAATTTTCCATCCAGTCAAGTTCCTGGGGTATTTAGGATTCATTAACAGCTCAATTTATCAGGGAATAAGACTTGCTGATTCAGGGTTCATCATCTTTTACAGTGTCTATTAAGCTTCTACTAAATTAATAAACAAGAACTCAACATAGACAGACCCAGAGAAATAAGACATGAACTTGCAAGTATGGGCCTTAGTTCTACAAAATAGACCTTGGTATTGGGTGGTAAAGAAAAAGATACTTTTTAGTAGCTAGCTGATTTTTTTTGCATATAACTGGATAGCAAACTCTCCCATGTCTCAGAGCCATGTTGGCAAACACGTGCCCCTACTTCCCCTTCCTGGCAGATGACAGTCATCATTACTAGATGTCATTGTACTCTACTCCCTTTACCATTGAATGTAGAATTCTTTCCAAGGCAATGCTCCAGAAAGTTGACCACCTGTCACGGAGAGCTTGAACTTGAGGTGAACCTGTTCTCCACCTTTGTTTTCCTCTAACCCAGTGGTTCTCACCCTTCCTAAAGGCCGTGAACTCAACCTTCCTAAAGGCCGTGAACCTTTAACACAGTTCCTCATGTTGTGGTGACCCCCAACCATAAAATTATTTCGTTGCTACTTTGAAACTATAATTTTGCTACTGTTATGAATCGTAATGTAAGTATCTGATATGCAGGAGACCCCCCAAAGTGATCGCGACCCACAGGTTGAGAACTGCTGCTCTAACAGGAAAGCCAATTTTATGAATTGAGTAGCTATACTAGGATATTAGAAAAAAACATCCAAGTAAATATTCTCATTAACCACTGTATCTTTAGCTCAAGATAAAAGAGTATACAAAGGAGCATGAGACATAATCCTTGCTACCCATGTGTAGAGAAAGTTGGAGGATATCTCGAACGCACAAGGAGATATTTTTTCATATCAGAATTTGAGTTAAATATATTTCTCATGCCAATTAATGCAGTAGGCCTTATGGCCAGAAACTTGACTCAGATTGTATTTCTTGTCCTGTTTCCCAGGAGTGACTCTGTTTTGATCCACTAGCTGGTAAACCTCATAAACACAGAGGCTGTGTAAAACATACAAGGCATTCCCAGTATTTAACAAAGTGCCTGGCATGTAGCAGAGGCTTGATAAGTAGTCTCCTTTCTTGCGTTTTCTTACATACTAAAGAGACCCACCCGGAGAACACCTGCATTTCCTTCTGTCTTGGAATATTTTATGGGGGCATCAACCTGACTAGAGTAAAAGTTACATCTCACAAAGCAGAGGAGCTAAGATCAGATGAGTAGGTGGTACTTGATTATGAAAAGCTCTAAAAATATATACTTTATGCAATGGGGGGGAAAGAAAGGTAACCATTAGAGTAGAAAGGAAGCCTTAAGCAGTTTGATCAGAAAGGTGGCAAGATTTAAAACGCACCTTCCTGAATCATTAAGAAGCTACTGTTATTTTTATTCCAAGGACTGGAAATGGCTCTAATTATCTCGCTGTTTTCTTTGAGGATAACGTGTCATCCTCTGCTTAAAATCCTTCAATGGTTCCACTTCAGATTTAGAATTAAATAAAAACTTGTAAGCATTATGTACTTCATCATCACCAGCCTTGCCGGAGTTCTGCAGTTCCTCCAATTAACCATCCCATAGACAAGTTTACCTGGAGTCTCTATCTGGATAACAACTGCTCACTGTCTGAAGCCCGGTTCAGAGAGGTGCGCCTCCTTTGGGGAACCTTCTCCACTCCCACCTCAACTGGTTTACTCCTCTGAGCTCCTAGGGCGTCATGTTCTAACTGCTATCACTGTATTTATCACATTGTGCTGTGGCTCTTCCCTTCAGCAGACTGGGGGCTTCTCAAATGGAGGAAACTTATGCCTATCCTGTGTCTTCTGGTGCCTAACACAAAGTACCTGATTATAAGAGGAGGTAGAAGAATGGAAAGGAACAGGACAAGGAAGATGACAAGGGTGACTCTGGTGCCTTCAAGTCAGTGAAAACAAGTGCAGAACAAAGCCTCTGTATTTATTCTTCTTGACAACAAGTTAGGAGACGGGCAGGGAGAAAGCTAATGTATCACTGATAGTTAAAAGGCGTTTGATAGACAGAAGCACTGAATATTCAGTTAAGTTTTCCCCCGGTGTGCGCGATTCGGAAATGTGCTCATAGTTTTAAGGACATCTGTATGTAAAGTTCTACACCCCAGAGTGGAACTGTCATCAGTTCATCTTCCTTGGCAGAACAGTAACAGAAATACGAAATCAACCACACATTCTAGTAAGATCCTCCAAGACTCTGGCTGGCAAAGTTTAACACCATCACTACCTCCCACTCTGGAGTATGCCAAGGGGCTACTGTGTACTTCTCATATGACAGTGTCGCTTGGACTTGCCATCGAAAACACATGGTTGTTTTGAAACAGCACCTCAGAGCCTTTATCGTCTATTCTTAGATTTAAAGAGCAAGAATGAAGCCCCCCAAACAAAGCCTTTAGCCATGACCAGCAACTTCTGGCTGCCAACAGCCACTCCAAAAGGAGATAGATGACAAGAGGCATGCCAAACAGCATTTGGAAAAAGAGCTTATATGAAAGGCCCAACGACAAAAGAGGAGGAGAGAATACTAGACAAAGATTCAATGCAACAGAACCTTTAGGAATTCCAGCATAGTTAGTTGGAAACAATAGTAGCACACAAGGCAAGAAATTATTCTATGCAGCCCAGATGACAGAGAAGTTGGTTCAGAATAATGGATAGGAACAGGTTACCAGGAGGTGCTGACCAATAGTAAGTTTAGGAGAACTCTGGGGCTAAGAAAATAGTTCTCAAAGGTGGGGTCCTCTTATCGTGTGAAACCCACTCATTTGTACAAATATGTATGGACCAGAACTGCATGGCTTCCTTATGGCTGAGCAACCAACCTCCAAAGGAGCCCTGCCTGTCAGAAGCAATTACAAACTATTTCTTGCCTGGCCTGCTAAGCATCTCTGCTTCTCGCCTAATGAAGGCTGTAATCAGATGGCTTTTCAAAGTGGTCCAAAGAACCCCTCTGCAATCAGCAGAAGAGGTGGGGAAAGTGATAGGAAGGATATGCCATGCTGGCAGGAAGCTGATAACAGAATCATTTCCAACCTGATGCAGAAGACAGCAAATGAGAGTTAGGTTCAGACTGACAATAATATAGATAGAAATGCTAGGGCTCAAATTGATTTTTTTCTGAAGAGGTTTCTTTGCTCTTTGTTAATGTCCAAATAAAGAATGATGCAACAAAGAGACCCCTCTCCTCCCTTGGGGCTCTATTTCAAGGTGATGATACATAACCCCAGCACTTAACACCTATGAATACACGTTATCCTTTAGTAAATCTGCAGAGACATAGACAACCACTAGAGGTCCCTCATGCCATGCAAAACCAACCTGAAATGAATTTCACTACCAGTTACACAAATCACGTGTAAAGACAGCCTTCTAAGCCGTGGAGCTTAGGTGCCAACTATAGTTCCTATGATGACTCACTTCTTTGCCTTATTTATATTATGCCAATTTCTATAGTATTTCAATAGTCTTTTATCATAAGATATAAAATTATAGGTAGTGAACAGAAAATTATCATGAATTAAAAATTATTTTATATTTATATAAAAGAAAAAGGGGAAACAATAGAGAAATAGACAGAGAGGAATATTGGAAGAAAAGGGAAATAGGTTACCTAAAGAGGCCCTAAATTCATTATCACGTCTAGGAATGAAATAAGTTTTAATACAAGTGGAGAAATGCATAAACTCAGATTGAATTCAGATTCTCCATATACTAGGATATTGAATTCTTAGACTCGATGAAACTAGATATGGTAAATTATTTTAATTTCATATGTCAAACTGGATCCATTCAAAATGGCTGCTTGGGGCACAAAATAGAAAAGATTGTTCTTCTAGAATCAACAAGTAGTGTCTGCTATGGGCGTGGGAATTAGGAACAGTGGTTCCTGTGATATGCATTTGCAGACATTGAGTTAACCACCATAGCTGCAAGGATGCAAGACTTGGGATGGTTGAGGGTAGTGGTGGCAGTGGTGGCAGCAGTAGCAGAAACAGCAATAGCCAACTTACAGAGGGCTTCTCGTGCATCAGCCATTGTTCTTAGCACTTCACATATAATAATTACTTAAGCCTGAAAATATTCAAACCAAACCAAAATACTACTTTTGTGAGTAAAAGAGGGAACTATCAATAATTCACCTGGACAGTAGCTGTAACCCAGAAGGTTCCAAGGTGACCTGGGGTGGATGGCCATCCTACTTAATCTTTTTACCAACTGAGTCATAAGAGGCAACATAAAACATGGTTAGCAGCATGTATGCTGAAGCCAAACTATCTGGGCCCAAATTCTTGCTCTGCTATTTGTTACTGTGCAACCTGGACAGGTTACTTAAACTCTCTGTGCCTCAGTTTCCTTACCTTTGAAGTGGAATAACAATAGGTACTTACCTCATAGAATTATTGTGAGAATAAGAAGAGTAAGCATATGAAATGTGCTTAAGATATCTCCTGGTACATCGCAGGCATTGGTTACTATTACCCTCCTTTTACAGATGAGGAAACTGGAAATCAGAGATTTTAATATCTGCTCTAGGTTGCACAGCTACTGGGTCATAGAGCCAGAATGGAAATGGAGCCTGTGCACTCACCAACTATTGCTTTCCTCCCTCATTACAATAGGAGAAAACCTTCGGGATCCTTCCTTTGACCAAACTTCCCTAGCTAGCTGGATTATAAAAGAGGTCACTAGGAACGTTGGTCTCTACCACATGTAGCTCAGGCTAGCAGGTTATGGTCAAGTAGGTACAAGTGAAGCATGTTCAGGAAGGAGCACCTGTTAAAGCTGTAAGGATGTTCTCTCCCAAGTCCACGACCTCCCCAGGCCATCTGGGAGAGGTGGAGAAGAGGTAGGGGAGATAGGAAGTGACTGCATCCTTATGTCAACTACTGAAGTTCTTCCCTAATTCAGAAAATGGTGAAGTCGCCACTCTGTCCTTGCAGGGAGTGGCCCACTCAGGAGCTCACGCAGTGCCTTGAGACCGTCTCAGTTTGTCTCCCAGTGACCACCTAGATCCTTCGTGACTCTCCTGATGAAACAGATGGCAAGAGCTGCTCCTGGACATAGAAGAGCGAGTGCCAAGCCAGCCAAAGACACCTGATCCCAAAGAACTGTCCCCTGGTCCACCCACCATAGCCAGACAGCAGGAGCCAGCTGCCCAGAACTAGACCAGCTCCTCCAACAACTTATCAGCTCCTCAATTAAGTACTAATTAACTGTTGATTTTCATAAAGAGTTCTGGGAATGTCACCAGATACATCTGTTCAGTGACACTGGACTGCCCTATGTTAGACCCTTTTTGACCGCACCATCAGCCTTCTTCTAAATGGGCCATCAGTTAGGAAGTCGCTTATTCATGAAGCGTGTCTGTAAGCAAAACATGTTCTTAGGAGATGGAGCACTTTGAGTCTGCAAAAAGGGAAAGGTACCTGTCTCTTTGGTAGGCTGAGTAATGTCAAAGAGACCAGATCATGATCACTAAAACCTGTAAATGTTAGCTAATTTGAAAAAAGATCTTTGCAGATGTGATTAAGTTAAGGATCTTGAACGGAAGGTATTCTGTATTCTCCAGATGGGCCCTAAATGTAATCACTTGTATCCTTATAAGAGGAAGGCAAAGGGAGATTCTACTCCCCTGCCTCCTCCCATCTTCCCTTTCCCCCTCCCTTTAGTTTTTATGTTGATTTGTTACAGTAGCCACAGGGAATTAATATACTCTTCCTCTACTCATTCCCAAGCCCCTGCTAGAGTTTGACTTGCAGTAAATCCCTAGGACAAAACCCAACTCCTCTGACACTTGGGGAGAAAAACCAAGTAAAAACAGAAAATTCCTTGGACCTACTGATATTAGTAATCCCCTTCTAGGATGCATCTAGTCTCTGAAGTTTAAAATACCAGCTGGACTTAGCCACCAGCTTGATCCCATAGCTTTATCAAGCATATGCTTATATAGTACAGAGAGGCTGCCTAACACAGAGCTCACCATAACTTGATTTCAACTCAAAGTGGTATCTAAACACAGAATTAAATGGCATATAAGTTATCTATAATTCCTTGTGCTAGAGACTGTCTCATTTTTTGAACACAATCTCTTCCCTGAAGAACTTAGAATGTTCTGGGGAAGACAGACATGTATATTATTATCTTTCACTGACCGTTTATTGTGCAACTACCATAGGCAAAGGACCATGCTAGGAATGAGGGGGCATACCAGGAGGAAGGAGGCATTGGATGTTCCTTCAAGAACTTAGTCTATGAAAGAATATATATATGTGTGTATATATACACACATACATACACGTGTATAGGCATATTTTATTATGTATATATGTACACATTTATTTAGATACTCATTATATATTTATTCAACATCATGCTCTGCAAAAACAGTAAACAAGATACTGCAAGAAAGTCCTCTGTTAGAAGAAGAGATAGTCAGAAAATCAAAATTAGTAATTTGCATGATAAAGGTTTCTAGAAAGATATTTCTGGATTCTTAGGAAATCAGGGATGAGCTCCTAACTCAAGCTGTGGGTGGGGGGAAGGGGCATTCAGCAAATGCTTTCCAAAGGATTGAGTACTAAGGTAGGACTTGATAAATGGGTGGCATTAGCCAGGTGAAAGAGGTAAGCAAAATGGTATGGGTGACGAGACACCAGGGTGAGAAATCTTAGCATCTTTGTAGACTGGAGAGTCACTAATTTGGCTAAGCTGCCAAAGAGAGAAAGAGTGATGGTAGAGATGGAAGCTGGATAAGACCCCAGAAGACCTTCTATATCTAGCTCACATACAAGTCCTAACTTGATCTTAAAGGTATGCAGGACTAGGATGCCCTTGGACTAGGATTTACATCATAGACCTTCAGACTGACAAGGTCAAGTTAGTATTGTATGAGATTAATCTGGTGGCCATGTAAGGGAATGAATTAAAAGAAAGCAAGAGGAAAAAAGCAGAAAAACTTGGAAAACTAGAGCAACACAATGTATACAAGAACAAAAGTTCAAAATGTACTATGAAAGGAATTATTATTGCCTTGGGGATAATGTGTGTGTCGGGAGAGGAATGCATGAAGAAAATGAAAAATAGATGATTAAAGTAATAAGACAGGCTCATACCACATCTCTGTCTGAATACAAGAGTGAGCACTGAGTACCTAGAACAGGCATTTGAGCAGAAAATTATAAAGAAAAAAGTTTTATGAGGGACTATGTGGCAACTGTGCATAGGACATTGCAAAAATCCTAATGAGAGAAGGTAATGCCCAGGTGTAGAATAGTCATAGCAAAGGTGGAAAAGGAGGGAAAGATTCTAAAAGCAGTTTCAGAGATAAAGCTGATAGGGCTTGACTTGCTGGAGGCTATGCAGGCCATGTATAGCCTGGCCATGTAAGGAAATGAATTAAAAGAAAGCAAGAGGAAAAAAGCAGAAAAACTTGGAAAACTAGAGCAACACAATGTATACAAGAACAAAAGTTCAAAATGTACTATGAAAGGAATTATTATTGCCTTGGGGATAATGTGTGTGTCGGGAGACAGGCTCCATGGAGGTATATAGTTCTCTTCCTAACACTGATAACCAAGGATAAAGGATTGAGGGCCAAGAACAGTACTAAATTCTTTATATTTAGAGTTTCCTGAAATGACCACAACAATTCTATGAGGTGTAATCAGCATCTCATTTTAAAAATGACAAATAACTTGCTCAAGCTCACAAAGCATTTAAGTGGCACAGCCAGGATTTAAACTCAAGGCCTTCTGACTCCCAAATGCATTCTTAAAGCCAGTGAGCTACATGGTGAGCCCAAATTACTCTGGAGAAAATAGTTTAGAAATAACCTTTCTTCAATCACTTACTGTTATGACTTCTCAGGAAAGGGTCCCCATTTAAGAAATCCTAGGATCTCCAACAAAACCCCATCAAAGGCTGCTATATTGCCACAGATTCAAATCCGTATCACTCCATTTGCCACATTTCCTTGGAATCTAAATCACCAGCGGGAAAACTTGTACCATTTAATCAGCCCAAATTAGACATAAGGAGCCAAGAGAATAGGGGAAGAACCTAAGGAGTATACAGTTATTGGAATGCCCTTCCTATTACCAATAGTTTAGTAGACATCCTGAGAAGAAAACAACACTATAGGAAAACCTACTCACTCCACCTCTGGCTCCTTAATCTTTAGAGTTTACTTTTGGATTGCATGGAAGTAAGCATTGGTAGGCGTTTCATTTATGCTTTCTAAGGAGGTGTCTATACCAAAGATAAAAAGTAAAGTGTTTCTAACTATAAATGAAAGAAATAGTACACAATTATATTTATAGTTCCAGTGGTTTTCTAAAGAACTGGAACCTTCACAGTGCTGTTGTTGTGATTTTCCCTAGGTTGTTTAGTAGCTATGCCCTTATCTGAGTTTTCACCAAAGAAGGAGAAAATCTTTGGTTAACTGCCTAGTGTAATGAGTTAACTGTCCCCTGATCAGGAAGAGAGTTTCTGTGTTTGCTACAATCTAAGGATTGAGAATAAGAGTGAATAATACCATCCTTCTCTAGCCTCAACCTGAGCTGCATTGACCCAAACCCTAACCATGTCGCTTGTTACACCTGAAAAAACTGTGAAGATCTATTCAGAGTTCTCTTACTCATATTCAAACCATGAACATGCAAAAAAAGAAAAGGAATAAAATAATAAAGAATCAGACTAGACTGGTATCCCTAGATCTACGACAAGAAGAGCCAAGACATCCACTTGAATTCTGGGACGACACCTAAATCTATGGCCTATCTTGATGCCTAACATTGAGCACAGAAAGTTGAAAGTGACAACAGAATAAATCAGGACACTTAGGTTTTATGTCTTTGGCTTTTATCACTGGATCCCACTGGTCTGTGTGGTTAGAGGGGACAGTTCCAAGAAAAACCAGTAAAACGTATTTTATGCAACCACCAATGATGGAGGAGAGAAATTTTTACCATCTTATCCCTGTAACATTTTAATGTTGTGTTTCAACTTACCTGATTCCTAAGAAAAAACTTTTAACTCAAGAGTAAATAATTATAAAATGATATTCAAATGTTCTAGTATTTAATTTTAAATAGGTTACCACCTTCAGAATATGAAGAATCTGTTTAATAGCTGACATTTTTACCCATCACTCCCTCCTGAAAACCCTCTTTTCCTGGGTTTCCTGACTGTACACTTTCCAAGTAAATCAGTGATGACTCACTTTATGCCTCTCATTTTCAGACTCATTTTCTGTCATCAGCTCCTTTTCCAAATTTCTTAAAAAGAGGCTTTCCCCAAGCATCTGATGCAGTATCTCCGTCCTTCTTTACTACTCTCTCTCAGTAATTTTCCTCACTCATACATCTAAACCAAAACTGTCTCCAAAGCCTCTAGCCTCAAATCTGAATTGTATGCTGGAACGATTTCATCTACCTAAAGTTGAAATTCTCTATATAATGTTAAAAATCAACCTACCTAAAAGCAAATTCCTCAATTTCTCCTCCTGACTTCCTTATTTCGGTTAATGTCCCTCCCAACTCAAGTTTTTGTAGATATAACTGATCCTGCTTTCTTCAGTTCCCCTTGAATCAATCTATTACTGAGTTCATTTGATTCCATATCCAATACTTTTTACATTCATATTCTCTACCTCACTGGTCTTTTGTTTATTTATCCAGGAAACAACTACGGAGAGCTTACTAATGCATGACATGGCCCCTGGCCTTAGGAGCTTATTATATTTTAACAGAGATGTTACACATGTCAACATATACAGAGAATGATATTAGAAGTATATATGGGATAGAAGAGATGTTCAATGTAGAAATGGTCAAATCTTCCTTGGAGAGATGGGGTCTGGTTTAAGCCGCTCATTGACTAGTACATTATGCTTCCTAACTAGAATTCCAGTTTCTCCTTCCTTCAATCTGCTCTTCACACTGCTATTTTATGCTTAGTTTGTGATCTATAACTTTCTTAAGCACAGTAACTAAGATGGAAATGAGTGGGACAAGAGGAATTTAAGTAGGAAGGGATCACTAGAGTAGGATAAAACAGAAGAGGGAGATACAAATTAGAAGGCCGTGGTGGTAACCCAGAAAAGAAAGAAGAACAATTTGAAGTGAAAAAGTAGCAATGGGAAAATAGACACGAGTAATGTCAACATGCCTTAGGGAAAACATTTTTGGAGGAAATGTTTTAAGGAAATAATAATGACTTCTAAGTCTTAGATAACTAGGTGGATATTTAATCAGATTAGTGATAGAATAAATACAGTAGGAGGAATCAGAAATGATGGGGCATAGGGAAGGAAGAATGGATAATTAGACAGAGGAGGAGTAGAGAGAAAGGGGGAAGGAGAGAAAAACAAAGGAAGAATAGAAGATGGAGAAAGGAATACAACGGTGGGAGAGAGGAAGAGAGAGAAAGAGGTGAAAGAGAGACCAAGCCATCCACAGACCACCAAATTGAAAATAAGCCAAATTATACTCCAGAGAAGGAGTATCACAAGACCACATTAGTCCTAGAAGGAAGAGACGGTCCATTTTTATGCTATTTGACATTAGTATATTTAGAAACCACTGTGCCCTATGTCTACATTTCTATATATGTGTCTTATAACCAATTAAACAAAATAGAAAGAAACTTCTGCTGCATTATTTTATTAATGCCATATATGTGTGGTCTTAATCTCTTATATTCCCTGTGAACACTTCTTTTACCTCTTCATTCTCTTTTATCTTTCCTAGGAAATTGAGCTCAGAGAACTCAAGGCAGAATTATGTCCATGTATGAAGTAAGCATTTAACAAGCATTCAAATAATCAGAAGTGTTATACATATGTCATACTGTACACTAAAATGCATGCCCTTGAAATCTCTGACCAAATTCTGAAAAATAGCATTATCTGAATTATTAAAATTCCCAAATAATTAATGTGATAAAGTTTGATGGTGATTATTTTGATAATGATGAAGGTAGTTAATGATGATGATGATAATGAAAAAGGAGGTGGTAGAGGAGAAAAAAAATATAGCGAAGAGTATGGTAAAAAACAATATCTTTATTTTGTCTTTAGAGAAATTTTGAAACACTGAGAGGAAACAATAACAAAAAGAATAGAAAATCAAAGAGCATCCACCCTATTGATTTGAGATTTTTTTATGTTTCACACTTCTTAGTTATATAGTTAACCAACTAAAGTAGGACCTACTGCAAGAGCCTATTGTGGAGAGCCCAGAATACAAAATATAGAATACATATTTATGGGAACATAGAACTTGAAGAAAAACCTCTTACAAAGTTACTGAAACTCTCTTTTTGATTTCTATAATATACAATCTACTTTTTCCTTTCCTAATTTTATCAATGTCAGTGTTCTATGAGGCTTATCATAGAACCCTTAATATCTGCACCCTTTCTTCTCTACACTCATATAAATCCTCTGTTCTAACTTTTCCCTATGCAGAGGGATTATATCTATCCATCTATGCCAGCTTTGGCTTTCCTCAATGTTCAGACTCATATTGCCAATTAACATCTGGGTATTTTTCATTTTCTATTAGGTCAAAATATTTCCAAAGATGAAATCATCATCTATCCCACAAACCCAACTTGTTCCCTTTCCTGGCCTCCTATCTCTCTGATGCCATGTCCCTTATCACTAGGAACCCAATTTTACTACTCTGATTACAACAAAAATCTAAAATTGACCATGCTGGTTTCCATCATTCCACTTTAAATTGCCTCCTGCCCACACTACACTACTGAAGCAGTTTATAGCTTGTCAATAATTAATTCTCATTTCCCTTGACCTCTCCTTACCCTCTTTTCCTTATAATACTTATATCTTAAGACCTTTTAAGATTCCCTACTTTTTTGTACTCTGCCTACCATTACAACCTCTCTCATTTAGTTCCCTTTGTTGGCTTCTCCTCTGTAAAACTTCAATCTGTCTGTCTTTGGCCCTCTTCTTTACACCAATTATATTCTCTGGATCTCAATATCTTAAATAGTATATGTGGATTAATGATGCTCAAATTTATATCTCTAGTCATAGATTTTCTCTGATCATCAGAATCATATTTCCAACCATCTTCTTGATACTCCCACTCAACAGGCTTTTAAACTACACCTGAATAAAATACACATATGGATCTTACCTCCTTCAAGCCTACATTTCTTGAGCTTTTTCACTTACATAATGTTATTATCAATTATCCAAACCCAGAAGATATTATGGAGTCATAATCATTGTTGCCTGAGTAGTCACTAACCCTTTGTCTCCTGGCAGAAGATAGGAATGTATTATTTGGCTACCTTATGGTTGATGGAGCCATGTGAGTACTTGGCCAATTATTTTTGAGCAGACTGATATGTCTCATTTCCAGGCCAAACACTTAATCATTCTCAGTGTGTAAACCTTTAAATTTTTTCTTTTCCCTTTTCTATGCCAATCAGCAATGTTCTAATTAGTGGCTTCCCTGTCATTACATGTCTTAGAGTAAGAACAATAATAAAAAAAAGCAAAGCCATGGGTGGCACCTGTGGCTCAAAGGAGAAGGGCACTGGCCACATATACCAGAGGTAGTGGGTTCAGACCCAGTCCCGGCCAAAAACTGCAAAAAACAACAACAACAATAATAAAAAAAACCCAAAAGCCAAGCCACCAGCCAATACAAAAAGGACATGTAGTGTTAGTGAAAAATAAAACTCTTTCATATTAAGTTTCTGAGATTTTGGAGTAGTTTGTTGCCAAAAGACAGTCTAGTTTATTTACCTTGACTAATAAAGATACCCTCAATTACTCACCTCTCACACCCTCAAAATCCTACTCACTCTACTTCCAAAATAAATTCCACTCCTATGCTTGTCTTATCATCCCCTTCGCTAGTCTACAATGATATATTTACTTGCCTGGATGATAGCAACAGCAGCTAGCTATCTTATGTCTCTACAAAAGCACATGATGTTCTATCCTCCATATTATGGCCAGAGGGATCTTTCTAAACACAGATCAGTTACCCCTCTACCGGCTAAAAAGTGCCTGATGGCTGTTCAGTGCAACCAGAATAAAATCTAAACTTCTCACCATAACTGCTCTTCATAACTTGACCTTCATTAATTTCTTGGGTTTTTTTTTTTCATATCCCTGAATTCGGCAGGCACCTGCATCTCAGATGTTTGCAGCTGCTGATCCTTCAATTTTTTTGTCAAGTAAGCCTCAGTTCCTACCAACTCAACTCTCTGAAATAAACTCATTATCTCCTACCCCCTCAACATGCTTTGCTTCCTCCCTATCACACTTACAAGTTCTCAAAATTAAGTTTGCACATTTGCTACCACGTGCTTCTGTTGGCATCACTGTATAAACAACTCTGTAAGATTTCATAACCTTGATATATCAGCATCTCACAGCTGTGCTTGTGTTGAAATGTGGCACTGTCTTTCTGAATGGTGTTCATTATTGTTCGGTGTTTGTGTGTTCCATCACAAGAATGTCAGAGATTGAATGGGGCAAGGAACAAATGTTAATTTTCTTGCTAAACTTGTGAGGAGTGGAAGTGAAATCAGGAACATGCTAGTCTAAGTTTATGAGGATAATGCCATGAAAAAAATGACAATGTACAAATGGATTAAACATCTTTCTTAGGAGAGAGAAAGCATCACTGATGAAGAGAGTTCAGGGCAGCCAATAATGAGCAGAACTGATAAGAATGTTACAAAAAATTGTTGAATTATGCATCAAAATTGTCAGTTGACTGTGAGCAGCATAGCAGACAAAGTAAACATTGATAGAGAAACATTTAGGAAAATCTTAACTGAAAATCTTGGCATGAGAAAGGTGACAAAAATGGTCCTGGAGGAGCTACCTGATGAATAAAAACAAAGAAGAGTAGAAGTTTGCCAAGACCTTTTGGAGAGCCAAGACTATGTCTTGGGCCATATTATCACTGGATCACTGGTATTGAAACATGGATGTACCAATACAACCCTGAAAGAAAGAGTCAAACTGCACAATAGAAGTCAGTCAATTCTCCAAGACCAAAACATTTCCATCAGTCCAAATCAAGAGTCAAAATGATGTTGCTAACCTTTTTTGACATTAGAGGAATTCTTCATTATGAGTTTGTACCAACTGGACAGTTAGCCAACCAGGTTTACTATTTGGAAGTGCTGAAAAGGCTGTGTGAAAAAGCTAGACATAACTGACCTGAACTTTTTACCAATAATCATGGTTTTTGCATCATGACAATGCACCAGGTCACATGGCACTGTCTATGGAGGGGTTTGAAGCCAGTCAACAAATAGCTATATTGGAACGCTCTCCCTACTTGCCTGATCGGGCCCCCAATGAATTTTTTCTTTCCCTGAAGATGAAGGAAATGTTGAAAGGAATACATGTTGATGACATTCAAGGGTAATATAATGGCAGCTCTGATGGTCATTCCAGAAAAAAGAGTTCCAAAATTGTTTTGAAGGATGGACTAGGTGCTGGCTTTGGTGCATAGCTTCCCAAGGGGCTTACTTCAAAAATGACTGTAGTAATATTTAGCAATGAGGTATGTAGCACTTATTCTAGGATGAGTTCACAAACTTAATTGTCAGTCATCATACATCAATATACATAATTTAGATTTATTTGCTTGCTCTTTGTTTCCATTTACTAGAATATAAGCTCTGTGAAAGCAGGGACTCTTGTTAATGTTACTGCTATTTACTGCTGTAAGTTTAGGTTCAGCAGAGAGTTATGTCCAGTGAGCTAGAAGTGAACATGGTGAATTCTGCAAATCTTCCCTACATTTCTACTTCTCTAAGTGTCATGGAGTCTGTTGAGAGTTCAAAGTCCATTGGAACATTCAAAGCCTTGATTTTTGGATTCTTTGATTTTGGTTATTTGGGTCACATGTATTTTACTTACATATACAAAAGTACACATATGCACTATACAATGTACAATATACACACACAAAAGTTGTACAGGGTTAGGGTTAGTGTATACACATTATTAATCTGGGTATTACCAGATTAATCTAGGTTTACAAACATGAGGGAAGCTTTTTGTGGCCAGCCCAATTCCCTCTTATTCCCCCTCCCAACCCCAAATCCTGCTTTTCAGGAGGTGTGTTCTTTCCCAACATTGTGCTCCCTCATCACTCTAGATGATTAATGGCCATTTCCATGTGGGAGTGAGATGCCATCTTGGCAGAACCCAAGAGTTTCTGACAAGTTCTGATTAAATCTTTTTTACCAGTAAAGAACTATAAAGTCATTCCAGAGAAATGGTACATTGGGAAATAACAGTTTCTGCTACTGCCAAGAGAATATACTCATCATTCATTTATCTATCCACTCATTAGGCAAATATATGAGGAAACCATGCCAGAAGAGAAAATAAATTATTCAGTTAACAAACATTTATTGAGTGAATACTATGTGCCAGGAGCTGTTCCAAAGTAGACAAAACAGATGAAGCCTTACACTTACAGACTGTAAAATATAAATGGATAAAGAAATAAAAAAGTGAATTTATAGTCTATCAGATGAGGATAAGTAAACTAAAGGGGAGGGAGAGGGAATGTTAGGATAGGGTAGAGGCTTGTTCCTTTTGCACAGGGTAGCCAGGCAGGGCCTCTAAAACACAGTGACATCTCTGCCGGGCCTTGAAAACATGTGAGAGAAAGACGTGTAAACATCTAGGGAAAGAATCCCAGGCAGACAGACGATAGTGAGTACAGCAGTCTTGAGCAGTCCAGTGAAAGCATGTGCAAAAACTACGCTGGAGGTCCCTGAGGGTGGATCAGGGTGAATAAGGAGAACAGCCAAGAGATGAGGGTGGAGATCTGGCAGGGATCAGATCCTACAAGTTCTCCCAAACCTCTAAGAACTTGAACTCTGCTTCTGAACAAGACAAAAAGCCACTGGAAGGTTTTGAGCAGAAAAGCATGTACGTTCCTCTTAGGTTTTAAGAGGAATACTCCAGCTGCTAAGGAGCTGCAGACTTGGGCGAGAGGAAGCACCAGGGCAAAAACAGAGGCAGAGAGAGCTTTTAGAAAGTCGTTGCATTTCTCTGATGATTAAGGATGATGAGCTTTTTTTTATATGTCTGTAGGCCATGCACCTGTCTTCTTCAGAGAAGTTTCATATAAAACCAGCACATTGTACCCCATGATTGCATTAATGTACACAGCTATGATTTAATAAAAAAAAGAAAAAAAAAGTCGTTGCAACAATCTAGTGAGATAAGATGGTAGCCTGGACTAGGGCATGACACCACAGCCTTCCCCGAGGCCCAGGCCACTTTAATGACTCCTTCTTCTGTGGTCCTAAAGCACTGAGGTAATGCCTTGTTAAAGTCGTTCTCAAATCACTATTAATTGGATCTTATTGATCATCAATCATGTGCACATATGGAAATAAAACTCAATGGAAATTAAACAAGTGGAAGGAACGAGGAGGAAATGGGTAAAGTCACATCTAACAGGTAAAATGCACACTCCCTGGGTGGTAGACAGACTTACAACTTTGACTCAAACCGTGCAAAAACAATTCATGTAGCCAAAACATCTGTACCACCATAATATTCTGGAATAAAAAGATAAAATATATGTTTAAAATTTCATTATAACCTTTTGTTTACTTGTATGTTTCTCCTACTGGAGATGAAGTTCCTCAATAAAAAGACATGTTCTGGGTGCTTTTTCACATTTGCCTTTACACATTTTGTGCAAAAATAAATAAATAAATAAAATAAAAATAAAACATGAATCAATAAGCCTGAAATATATAAAAGATAATACATGTCAACTTACTGATTAGCAAAATAGCATAACTTGTACAAATTCAGGTTTCCCAATCCAGGAAAAAATGAAAGGAAGCAAGAGAATTTTCTATTTACTACCTAACCTTTTTTCCTCATTATCTGTAGACCTGGACTTCATGTCTCTTGTCAAAGAGTGACTCAGCTGAAATGCAAAGCAAAATCAACAGTGCTGATTCTTGGTGTTAGAGCTTTCAAGGGTCCTAGACTTTCAGGAGTATTTTAAAAGCCTTGTCAAGGCTAAATCTGACTATAAGCATTTTTTTAAATCTCATATTCCAATTTCAGGTTGTAATCGCCACATAAATTGTGACTCTACTGTACCTCCCCTCCAGGGGATGCCATTACTCCACACGCCTAGTCCCTGTTTGTGATATTTACAGAAGATCCCTGGACAGTTACATTCGGGCTTCCTTCTGAGGTCTTTCAACTCCAAGATGAGTATGGTTAATATAGTGAGAAAACGAAGGCTGCTAAATTAAATAAGGTTTATTATCAAAGCCTAGGGTATGTAGGTTTAGACTTGAATAAGACTTCCAAGTTACTTAGTAAAGTATCTCAAGAATGGGGGAAAAAGTATCCAATATACTCAATACTACTATGAAATCAATATATAATCACTTACACATTCATATGAATGGCAAAACATAACTATAGGCCAGAAAGTAGCAGGGAAGGGAGGGAGGAGAGGGGGATATGGGAAGAGGGAAGGTATTTGGGGGGACCTCACCTAATGTGCATGATGCAATAGTATATTTTAAAACTATTAAGAAATGAGTATAATTGTGATGGATGTGTTACTTAGTTCCATGTATGCATTTCACATTGTATATCAAAGCAGTACACTGAACCCCATAAACGCATCGATGTACAAAGTTATGATTTAATAAAAAAGGTTCAATAACAAAAAAAAGACTTCCAAGTTAGAAAAATGAGAATCTTTATTTCATGGTTAGCATTATCCATCCCTGGGAGTTCCCCAAGAAGTAAACCATCCTTAAAAGCCATTTGCATATATATTGCTGGCGTGGTCTTCCAAATATTACCAGGGAATCATCAACTGAAATATAAATAATACAAAAGAAATAGCAAATTTGGAAATTTTAATCTATCATGAATTATAACGCCAACCATGACAAAATATTCTGTTGATCAATGAGGAATTTTAAAAAAAAAGGACAATGCAGGATGATGGAAAAGTAAACTTTTGTCAGTCTAAAGGCACTCCTTTTCCCACCATACAAAATTCTCAACAACCTGGCCCCCAGCTACCTTAATCACTGTAAAGTTCCTTCTCTCTCCTACAATATACTCACCACGATTGATGCAGGGCAATCTGCAGACTCTTCCCTCACCTGGTAGAATTCCAACCACCTGTCAACGCCTATGTATCTGTATTTACTTGCTTTCACTTAGTCTGCCCTTCTCTCCTCTGCTTTATAAAACTTGGGCTCTCTGTGGTGAAAAAAGGAGAGGTCTAAAATGGACCAGTACCTCTTGCTCTCATTCCATAACTCCAAAGTTGAACAAACTGGCTTAAGCTGGTCACAAGACATTCCAGGTGCATGAATGTGTTTTACAAACATAAGAAAAGGGATGCTCCAGGTTATTCATATATTTTTCATTCTCAAGAGCAGTGTTGTCCAATAGAAATATAAAGTACATCACATGTGTAATTGTAAATGTCCTAGTGACTTCGTTTTTAAAACGTAAAACGAAGCAGGTGAAATTAATTTTATTAATACGTTTTAACTAACTTAGTATGTCCCAAATTTTATCATTTCAACATGTAATTAACCTAAGAAATTAATTCTTGAAAATGTATAAGATACTTTCCATTCTTGCACTAATTCTTCAATATCCAGTGTGATTTTACATTTATAACACACCTCTATTCAGACCAGGTGCATTTCAAGTGGCCTGTGCCTACTGCAGTAGCAAAGCCCTGGAGTGGTTTTCCTTCATGGTAATTTAATTTTGGTATTCTGATATACTACTAAGTCACTGGTTAATTCTTTTTTTTTTTTCATTAAATCATAGCTGCGTACATTAGTGCAATCAAGGGGTACAATGTGCTGGTTTCATGTACAATCTGAAATGTTTTCATTAAACTGTTTAACATAGCCTTCATGGCATTTTCTTTTTTCTTTTTTTTTTTTTTACTTACAGAATTTATTTACAGAAAAGAAAACAGAAAACACTAAAGCTCCTGGTAGATAGAGAGAACTCAAGTGGGGAGAGAAAAGCTTTCTCTGTTTCTCTCCCAGTCTTTCCCTGTCTCCCATTTTAGGCTTTTAGTCTTGGGGTATATATATAGGTGTATGGGTTCCTTGGCCAGGAAGCGAATGAACACAGTTCCTTCCGCTGGTGGCAAGGTGAATGAATGTATCAATGAATGGACACAGTCCATTCATGAAATTGAGGCCTAGGAAATTCACATGAAATTAACCTAGGCATAGGGAATGGGTGTTCCACATTTAGTCCTAAGTGTAAAGTGAAGGAGACACCAAGGTATAGGTGTCTCCTTGGCAGTTGTCCAGCCTTTTTGGCTATTGGAGCCTCCGGTGGGGGTTGGAGGTCCCCCTCCTTGCCTGTCATCCAGCCGGCTGGTTCTTCAGCTGGCTGCCGCAGCACAGACACCACCAAGGAGAAGGCGGCAGGTCTGCCAGCTCCGCTGAGCTGGCTAGGGTGCCAGATGTCCTGCGTCAGTTCTCCCTCTCCGAGTAGAAACCCTAACTGCTGTTAGGGAAAAAAGGAGAAGACTCCATCTAACTGCTTCCTGCTGGATCGGGCGATGATAGAAGGGGGCAGTTAGGGTTTCTCCGGAGGGAGAGTGATACAGGGGTTCATGGACTGGAACCATCTTTATTGCCTGTGGCTTGATGACCTTTCTGGAAAACATAAATCTGATTAGTATAATCAGTAATAGGCAAAGGTAGAACAGCGTCAGGTCAGAAGCACTTACTCAGTGATGCTAAAAGAAAACCATATTAGGATTTTTGTTGCTATTTCCTAAATAATAACTTCAGACTTTCTTTTGGCTCGCAAGTGTAAGTGGTCTGTGGTTGGCTGTCTTCATTGTCTGCCTCCATAGAAGATGGGGGGTCCCAGGATTTTACTCATGAATGATGTATGCAGGAATCGACTCCTATAACTTTAACAGCTGTAGAAAACAAGATAACAGGAAAGGGGACTTCCCAAGTTGGGGTTAGAGAAGGTGAATTAAAGGGGAGATTTTTGATCATGACTAGATCTCCAGGAGGGAAAAGTTCCTGTTTTAGTTAGTATGTCCCTCCCCAAA
>CAUYRH010073132.1:0-10062 GCA_963574655.1 Perodicticus potto
CACACTTAATCTATGATTTACAATATTCATTATTTGACTTTAAACTTAAGTGGCAGATATCCTGTCCTGGAAAACAGCACAATACTCTTTTACTTTAGGTCTTAAAAAATCTACATAAAAATAAGAGAGACAAAGCTATAGGGGAACTATTTCCTCACGCACTCAACAAGTTAACCTTAAATGGGTCTCTGACTTTGTTTCTCCACAGTGCGGAGGTCTTTAGGCTTAAGACAAAATGTAAAACATTTTGTCAACCTCTGGACCATGTCTCCAGGCAAGAACTTCTTGGAGACAATGGCTGCAAAAGCTTCAAAGTATCTGTTCCCGGATGACCAGAAAACAGTCTTTGTGTTTGCCTCAGGGTGCCCAAACCTGTTCGCTTTTTCTGTGAAGGCAAAAGCCAATTTAACCCATTAGTGGCTTACTCTAATGAGATGTACATGAGACATACATGTGGGGATTTCTAACCCCACACCTTAGTAAGTGGTTAGTATATGTTCCTTTTATACATAAAAATTCAGAATTAGTCTTCATGAGAATTCTAGGAGATGTTCTTCTGTAAATGGGTAAACTGAGGCTAAGCAAGCCTATGTAGTTTGCTCAAGATCACGTGGCTTAAATGTGGCTGAATTCAGGCAAGTAAGTGAAATGTTAGTTCACTCAAATGCAAAATTAGCCAGTTACTTTCATGAACCAGCGCAAGGGAATGAACCAGAGTGTGAATGGTGGGGAATGAGGAAATAAAACACACAAGAGGTGAAGATGGGATGGGAAGGACTGGAGCAGCTGAGACTACAGCTAGCACTGAACTGTGAAAACAGCTTTATTGTATAGTATCTAAACAAGGTCACGTATTTGAACAAAGTTGCTTACTAGATGAAATTGACATGAATCTGGTACATGGAGTAAATAAAGATTAACTTTAGGGAGGAAAGGCTACCCCTTTATGACAAAAGATAAAAAGAAAGTTTGTAGGGGCTCCCTGACTTCTGGCAGAGGAGAAAATCATGTTTTTATAAATCTAAAAGAATATTGTTCTAGGAGGAGGTGGGGGTTGTTCTGGGAAAGTCTCCCCAGGCTGTGGGGGCTTTGCTGCCTCACAGCCCATACTCTACAAGTTACTTTTTAGAGAACTGTCACTAATGAAAGATTGAATTAGCCCCTCACCCCATAGGTATACTGAAGTCCTAACTTCCAGTAACTGTGGATGTGACCCTCTTTGGAAATAGGGTATTTGCAGATATAATCAAGTTAATATGCAGACATAATGGGTTAGGTTTGGTCCTAAATCCACTGACTATTGTCCTTATAGAAGGCAGTGGGAAGACACAGGGAGACACAGGAATGGAACTTGATGTGAAGATAGAGGCAGGGTTTAGAGTTGAGTGTCTGCAAGCCAGGGAACCCTAAAGGAGGTAGGAGGAGATAAGCTGCTGCCTTCAGAGCCTCCATGAGTTTAGACATCTGGCCTCCGGAACTGTGAGAGATTAAATTTCTGTTGTTTTAAGCTTTCTGCTTCTGGTACTTTGTGACAGCATCCCTGAGGTCCTAAAAGAAAAGACCTATTATATTTCTGACTTCTTTATTTACTATTTTGAAATGAACTTTGGAAAGGCCGGGTTATTAGTGGAAAGACAGAATGCTCTCAGGTTACTGTTTTCCCTTTTTTCAAAGACATCTTTACTTTGAGGGTAGAATTGGGAAAGCTCTTATTTTTGTGTGTTGTTAAGCATTCTTACAAAGTGTAAAGATTAAGAAACAGCAAATCTCTCTTAAAGTTAGAGAATATAAGAGAATGGACTGTCCTCTTCAAACAGCTATGTGTACATTTGTAATAGCTAATTTTTATTCTGTTATCTCAAGGGTTTCTCATTAATGTGCCATTGTTTTAGAAATTTAGTGAGTTAAATTTTTTTGTTTGGTTTTGATAGTACAGGAAGGAGACAGTGCATTTATCTCTCCTAACCTGAACTATCAGAAATGACAAATGGTCTCTCTCTGGATGCGTTGTCAGCATTAAAGAAGTGAAATAGTGGCTTTTCACTCTGTTAGGTGGTGGTATACTCTCTGCAGAAATGGATATTTTTCATGTACTCACAGAAACTATTGTTTTCCACTGAAGGTATAGGAAAACCAGTCTATTTAAAACAAGGCAGCAACATGACCAGAAATGACACTTTAAAACATGACCAAATTTGACACATTGTCCTGTTAACAACACAGTCAGTCACACTGAAGCTCATTTTAATGATAAGGTATCAGTGCAATATGACCATTTTAACTCTTTAGGCTATTTGTTTTCTACAGTGGCAGTACATCAGAATTACCTGTGCTTTTAAAAATGTAATATACATAAATTTCTGGGCCTACCTCTGAAATTCTGATTCAAAAGCATTGGGTAAGGCATGGGTATATGTAATGTTTTTTTTTTAGTATTTTCTAGGCACTTTATATTAAATAATTTAATTCTTACCACAACCCTATGAGGTGGGTATATTGTTATCCTATTTTTTTGTTTTATTGTTGGGGAATCATTGGGGGTACAGTGAGCCAGGTTATACTGCTGGTGTTTGCTGAATGAAGTCCTGCTATTAATAGTGTCCCACCCCCAAGAGACGTGTCACACACCGTGGCCCCATACTCCCCCACCCCCATGGACTGGCATCACTTGTCCTCATATCAGAATTGAGTACGTTGGATTCTTCCTTCTCCATTCTTGTGATGCTTTACTAAGAAGAATGCATATATTGACTCTGACATGTAGCCAGTGTTATAGAACCATGGATGTAACTGAGTCACTATTATTAATAAAAAAGGGATACTTGTTCTTCTGTTCAGCATCCCAGGAAAGTGTTTCAGTTTTGTAGTGAAACTTTCATAACCATTTAGTTCTAGTTGACCTTGTTTAACTGGTAGTAGGGGCCAGGTTCAGAGTTAATCCCAAACTAGTCAACTCTTCAGACCATAATGATTTATGTGATATATATTAAATAACTAACTCATAAACTTTAACATCTGGAGAATCATAGAGTAAGGGATGGTGATAAGACTATCAATAATTAAGATAGAGCAACTGGGTTCTTCCAATTTTTGAAGACAATAGCACATAATATCTCTTTAAAATCTATCCACATCCCAAATTAAATGTAATTCATATATAGGTACTAATTAAGTTGAATTGCAGCTCAGACAAGGACCTAATGCTGTGTAGAGCTTGTATAATTTTTTAAAATTTTATTTATTTCGTATTTTAAGTCATCATTCTCTCCCCCCAGATCTCAAAAAAATTTTTCAGCCACGGGAAAGAAGTATTTGCTAGATTCTAGGCCAATAGAACTTAATGGTAAAATGATTCTGGCAGCGGTAAAACGACCTCTGGAATTGCTCTATGATATTTGCTGATATCTTTCAAAATAACTTTATTGCTCTTCACTCAGTCTGATGTGAAATATAATTAGATTTCAGTGAAACTCTAAATAGAGGATAAAGTGAATGTAAAGAAAAGACTTCTGAGAGCTTTATACTGTGGCACTTGAAGACAAAAAAAAAAGCTTAATAAATAACTTTATTTTCAGCTCCTTGTAATAAAGAAAAATCCTGAGGTATTTGCACAGGTTGACAGGATGACTAGTCAGAGTTACCTGAAATGACAATGCAAACTAATTAGATCAGAAAACCACACAGTGTGGGCTCAAGTTCCAAGGCTAATCAGTAGTCAGTGTACACGCGCAACACACATGCACACACGTGACTTATACACTCAGATGACACGCACACATGACATGTACACGCACACATAACATGTACATGCACACACATGACACGACATGTACACACGACATGCACACACATACACATGACATGCACACACACGACATGCACACACATACACATGACATGCACATCCATACACGACACATGACATGTACACACTACATGCACACACATGACATGCACATGCATAACACGACATGCACATGCACACACACACGACACACACATGCAGTACACGACATGCACACACAACACGCACACACACGACTTGCACACTCAGACGACACCCACACATGACATGTACACGCACACATAACATGCACATGCACACACATAACACGACATGTACACATGACATGCACACATACACATGATATGCACACACGACATCCACATGCACACACGACACAACATGTACACACACGACTTGCACACTCAGACGACATGCACACATGACATGTACACACACACAACATGCACATGCACACATGACACAACATGTACACACGACATGCACACACATACACACGACATGCACATCCATACACACGACATGTACACACTACATGCACACACATGACATGCACATGCATAACACGACATGCACACGCACACACACAACACACATGCAATGCGAACACACAACACGCACACAACATGCACTCACATGACATGCACACACATGACACACACACGGCATGCACACACACAACACGAACACACAATATGTGCACGCACACATGACATGCACACATGACACGCAAACACAGCATGCACACACATGACGCGCACACACATGACACGGCATGCACACACAACATGCACATACGACATGCACACACGACATGCACTCACACAATACGAACACACAACATGCGCACGCACACATGACACGCACACACGACACACGTGCACACACACCATGCACATGCACACACACACACACACACACACAGTGCCCTGGCTGACCTCCCGCTTTGGGCATGGCACTCTGCGAACGTGAAGGAACGTTTATCCCGCCTCGTCAAATGTTAGTAACACAAGTACAGTTGCTTTGTTGCTTCAATGAGTCTGACTTTCATCTTTTTAGAGAATCATAAAAGCTGCTTGTGATGCAGCAGGATGATTTTATGGACAGTTCTCTGAATATTGTTACCTTTTTTGTACCAGGATCTTAATTATAAAATACTGTGCTGTGCACGTACAATGTGCTCTTACTCCAATAACAAAGAGATGAGTTGAAAGGACGCTCTTTGCCTAGAGCATCTTTGCAAGGCTAAAAGCAAAGTGGGATGATGAATGGAATAAGATACTTCACAGGACAGATATACAGCTCTCCCCACACACCAACACACCCACATACCACACACTTACACATGCATATCTGAGGCTGTGTGGTGCTTACTATTCAAGGTGATAAAATGTTTTATTCTTTTCATGGTACTGACCAACTATGCCAATTCCGATTCTGATATTCCCTCTCCAATTCCTCTTATTGGATTCTACAGAGTTATAGTAGGTACCCCAGCAGATCTGCTAAAGGTAAAAACTAGAAACTCTCTCTGATGCTATCCATAGAGAAACAATTTATTTTCTTTAGCTAAAATAAAGGAAGACATAACTTTCCTTTTGTTACCAAATGTGAGCTGTTGTACCATAGTTCTATTACTGCTCTTGATACAATGAGACAGCGTTATGTGCTGGCCAAATGTGCAGACGCTGATGCCACGTTGCCTTGGATGGAGTCTCCCCGTCACGCTTTCCTTCCTGCTGAGCAATCCTGAATAGGTATATAACTTTCTGTGCTTCGGCTTTTTTACCTATAAAATGAAGCTAAGAATAGTAACTGTCTCGGAGAATTGATGTGAGGAAGCACTGGACTGCTAAGCCCTTAGTGTGATAGCTGGCTCGATCAGAGAGTGCTAGCTAGCCATTGCTGTTCTGGGATTACTTAAAAAATATTCTCGGGTTGCTCCTGTGGCTCAAGGAGTAGGGCACCGGTCCCGTATACTGGAGGTGGTGGGTTCAAATCCAGCCCCTGCCAAAAAGTGCAAAAAAAAAAAAAATTCTCTATGTCCATTTAAACAAAATGCCTTTAATTTTCTCCCTCATGATCTCAATTGTTAAAAATGAAGTTTGAAGCCATTTGCTCAATTCCATGTATTATGAAAAAGCAGCGTATATGTAAAAATATTAACTTCTGGCTATTTGAACCCAAAGTGGAGATAATGATAATTTATGCCTGGTGGCGGGGCTTCTGTACAGAACAACAAAACGCATCAACCACAGAAAACTGAGAATGAACAAGGGCGTTTTCTTTAACATGAAACTCATTTTTCAATATTTACCAAGGAACTGAATTGAAAATTGTGTCACCAAAAGGAGAAATGAGACAAAACGCTAACAAGTAGCTATCAGAGGTCATTTATGAATTGAAAAGATGAAGACTTTATTTCCTGACTACCTGCTGAGTTTTAGTTTCCAGGAAAATGGTCATGTGAATCTAAATAATTTGGAAGACTACGCCATCGACTTTATGATTTATTAAAGTTAAACATGAGTGGTGTTAATAATATGGAAATGCAAAAGTTTTATGAAAAATACAATACAGATTTTAGGCTGTATTACAAGGCCATAGTGGTCAAGAAAGCATGGTACTGGCACAAAAATAGAGACATTGCCATTTAGAATCAAATAGAAAACCAGGAAATGAAACTAGGATAAGTTAGGGGTCTTGGCCAAAGCTTGGGAGTGCTGCAGGCCTGCAGCCAGCAGCAGGATGGCTCCTTGGGCAGTAATGGCTGGGATACCTCTGTCTGGCCTGGCCAGAGTGACTTGTGACACCCTGTTCAGGATTCACAGTGACTGAAGCTATCTCTACTCTAGTTCAACTGTGGCAGCTTCTGTGGTGCTTCTCGTGGGCAGAAGCAGCACTGTCAAGATGTTGGTGTCATGGTACTGAGAGACTCTGGGGGCCTCCCCAGGAGGCCCTCACTAGTGAGAGTTTGGGAGATTCATAACATCCAGTCACAGGGTACATGAGATTGTCCACCTCCCCACTCCTTCTCTGACCTAGCAGAGGTAACAGGGAAGTTGCTGCAGTGGACCTCACCCCTCTGTAGACTGGGAGTTCTGGGGCTGGTAGTACAGATTGGCCTATCTTGTCACAACCTGAGATCAGAAGTTGGCACTGGTGCAATGTTGCTGTAGTTTCAAAGCACCTCCCTGATCAGTTTGGAGGCTGCTATTGTGGTGTAGCCCTTCACAGCTCCAACTTCCATATTTGCTGGGAGTGTGCACAGCCCCAGAGATCTCTCTCCCCTAATATTTCCCCACAGATGAATACTTCCCCCAGGTACCTTCTGTTCTTGCCAACTGGATGACCCTGCCTCTTTCCCTCACTTTGGAGGTCTCCATTTGCTTCTCTGATGATTCATAATACTATCTCTGAGATGGCCCATCCATGTGTGACCCTCTAACCCCCTTTGATCCTCTCCTTGAGTGCTGCACATGTGGGAGACTTCTAGTACACCACCTTGGCCCTTCCTTTAAACATTTCTTGATGGGGCCACCCATGTGGCACAGTAGGATTATGTCTATGCTCGTGAAGGGAGCAGCATTACCAAAACTCAGAGAACATTGTCATCATTGGAGAAATATTTCTGTCCACAGTAGATGTCTTGGAAAAATACATAGACAGTATTATTAGCAAGAGGATTCATTGCACTAAAATCCTGGAAGTCTCCCAATGGTCATTGCACTTTCTGTTCTTTTTCTTATTCTTTCTTTAGTGGGGAGCCATTTAATGACTGTGCTGCACTTTAGTACAATTATCATGATATCAAAAGTTAAATTTATTGAAACAAGGAAATACTAGTCATTCCTAACATCACTTATTTTATAGGAAAAGGGAAAAGTATCAGTCCTAATCACCCTGAAAAAAATGAATCCTTCCTTAGAAAAGGTAGACCATTTCTGGTAGACCATTTCAGTAGACCAATACTGGTAGACCAGTATTTTCAAACCAAATTCCCATCATGAAAGTAATAATTTGATAGTTGAAGAATTAGATTTAAGTTTTCTCGCCATCATCATATAATTTGGAATACAAAGCCCAATTTCTCATTTTAAGAAGTTCCTAAAAAGAGTTTGAGGATCTTCCTAAGGCAGATGAGGCACTAGCATTACTAGTGGTTCAGGCTTGTCTGAGGAACTACAGAAATCTTTGCTCCTCACACAACCTCTAACAAGCAAAGCTGCTCAGCTCTGACTGTGGTGGTTATCTCATTTCTTGAGATCTTAAAGACTTATCAGTTGTCCAGAGCCTCCTGTGAAAACAAAAATTGTGCTAATAAAAGAGAAAGTTAATGTACGTTTATTTTTTTCAAACTCTAAAACCAAAATCTTTTCAATGGCAGAAAAGGAAGATTAAGTATA
Source organism: Perodicticus potto (assembly GCA_963574655.1). Lineage (NCBI taxonomy): Eukaryota > Metazoa > Chordata > Mammalia > Primates > Lorisidae > Perodicticus > Perodicticus potto. Next base: position 8,212 of record CAUYRH010073132.1, read on the forward strand.
TGGAGATATATATTAAAGCAGTTCTATCAAAGGACAATATTTCTTTGTATTATCATACTTTGAACAAATATTTGTGGTATTTTTATATTATACCACACAGCATAACATATCCATGTTTCTTTTCATACGTGATTAAAAACTTTAATGTGTTGAGGGGCTCTTCTACAAATGGAGCTTTACCCAGGAAGTGAGAACAATGTAACCTAAATATTGTACCATCATATTAATTTAAATAAAAAACTAGAAACTTTAATGTTTTATATTACTTAAAATATACTTACCAAAAATTCAAAACACGTATTTTAAATTGAATAAAATTGACGCTATAAAAAAGCAGCATGATGAGTTTCCTCCTCTGCTGCCTACTTAACTTTGATTCTTCCCTCCTGTCTTACAACAAATACTGCTCTGATTTTGTTTAGGGTAGAAATGTTCACTACCAAAGTCGAGGGAGGCCATGGGATTAATTTCAGTTTCATGCTCTCTGAGAAGAAATCTTATAATTAGGAATTGTGAATGAGCTATTCTTTACCAGAAAAACAAAAAATGAGAGTAGACTGAGCTGTAGTAGTTTCTTTTTTGTTCTTTTCCTCTTTCTTGCTTGGAGTATGGATGGGAGGCCTGGAGATGGAACAGTCATGTTGAGCTGAGGACTCACGGACAACTGTGCTTAATGAACACCCTGGTAAGAATCTAGAAGCCTGATTGTCACCAGCACTGTGACTGTCTACTTCTTCAGTGCTGTTTAAAACCACTTTCAAGAAAGTTCTTCACTGCCCAATACAGTTGGCACTGGCCACATATAGTTACAGAGCACTTTAAATGCAGCTGAGGCAGAGAAATACATTTTTAATTCAATGCTAATTAATTTTTTTAATTTAAATAGCCACTATATTGGATACCACAACTAGTCTTACACCACTATTTGGGCAACTATAATATATAGATACGTTTCTTTAATAAGCAATTGGTTGACTCCTAACCAAATGTAGAGTACTGTGTTCAAATAGGGCTTAAAGTTCTGTCTTTACCTCTTTGTCATACTACTCTGAAAACCTTTCCCTTAAAAAAAGCAGTGAAATTACACCTTAGTGGGATTGACCTATGGATAATTGAGAATCTCTTTACAGTAAGGCACAGGATTAAGCAGAAAACTGGAAAGCCAAAGTACTGAAGAGAGATCAAATTACCACAGTCAAGCTTCTCAATGCCTGGGAAGAGCTGCCCCTTCCTAAATAGAATTAATCTTCTCCATCTGCATTTCACAGTGCAGCCAGTCAAACAATGCAGAAAGGTGTGTGTTGCTTGAAAGTTCGACCTTTCCTTTTTTTTTTTTTTTTATTTAATCATAGCTGTGTACAATAATTCAATCATGGGGTACAGTGTGCGGGTTTCAGACACAATCGGAGATACTTTCATCAACCTGATTGCGATAATGTCCAAGAGACTTTCTCATTACTATGTGAGAACATTTTTGATCCGTATTTAGAAGTTTTCTCCTGACCATTCAAATATACACCATAAAGGGCAGGATCACACCAGTGTGTATGGTTTTTAAATCACCCTTCAAGATCCCTGCAACTAGAGAATAGAAAAAAGCTGGGAGAGCCCAGCAAAACCGGAAGGCAGGGGAGATGGCCCACAGCGGGGGCAGCCTATGAGGGTGGCTTCACCCACAGAACTCTGCTCCTGACTTGGATATGAGTAGAGAAGTTTTACACATGTCCATCCAGAATTTAAGTCCTGGCATTCAGCAAATATTTACTGGGAGCAAAGGCCTCATTTAGAATTCCCAAATTCTAATGTAAGAACCATGTGGGAAACCTGTGTGGAATGCATATTCCTAGGTCC
>CAUYRH010073133.1:0-76358 GCA_963574655.1 Perodicticus potto
GGAATGTGACATCAAATTGGGAGCAGATAGTAGTTTCATAATAAGTTCTGATTTCCCAAGGAAGATCAATGTATATTTAGAACAAAATAATGGTACTAAAGAAGCTGCTTTGTCTAAAAAGAGAGCTACAAGGGCCAGAAGCCTTGGACAGAGGATACCACGGCCTGAGAAGGAGAAGGGAATGTAAATATCCAAGAAGGTAAACGATATCTAGTGAAGTGACTTTTCATAGAAACAACCACAGAGAAATGTGGATATATACACTGGCCTTATGGTGAAGAAATTATTTAGTGAAGAATATTACAAACCAAAAACATTTAAAAACAATCTGTGATGTTTGTGAGACTTGCAATGAATAAGAATTATTAATAAAAAATTGTAAAACACCAGGAAAATATGTAGGTAACGCTGAGAAATTATCACTTAATGAATAATAAACAGAAAATTCAAATGTTAAAAAAAAAAAAGAGACGGGAGCCCAGCCCAAGTTCCACCCTTGGATTCAGTCAAGAGACCTGCAGTTATGAATTGGGCCCTGCTTTGCTAGTAGCCAACTTGAACTCTGAGCCCGTGGTAAAGTCAACTGTTCAGTCACTCAAGAGGGTTTTGCTGAGCTCCTGTTAACCTGTTCCAGACACTACTGTAAGGTTTGGGAGTACAGCATATGACAAGCTAAGTTCCCAGTTTTCTAGAATGTGGGTTTAAAAGGTAAAGAGGAGATAAACAATCAACAAGTGAACAAGTAGTATTATAGCTTCAGACGATGAGTAATGTGAATAAAATTAAGGAGGAAAATAAATGACAGTGGCTATGCTACTACTTTGGGTTGGGGTCAGGGAAGTTCTCTCCAAAGAGGAGGAGAGCCTCGAGCTAAAGGCTAAAGGGACCAGCCATCCAAAGATCTAGAGACAATTTCTCAAATGGAGGGAATGGCTTGAGCAAAAGCTCCAAAGAGAAAACAAGTTGCCCTGTGCCTTCAAGTCTGGGAGGTGAAGGAGGGGTTGAAGGGGTCATGTGGAACAAGGGGTGAAGGAGTATGCAGAGGTGGCCAGTGACCACATCGCCTAGGGCCTAGGGCCATGGTAAGCTTGGATTTTGTTCCAGATACAAAGAGAATGTACTTAAGGAAGTTTTAAACAGGACAGTGACAATCTGATTTACATTTTTAAAAGATCCCTTTGTTGTTATGGAGAATGCAGGGGAGAGAGACAAAGCAGGATTGTAGAGCCCAATTAGGGGATTGTATTAGCTTCCTACTGCTGCTGTAAGAAATCACCACAAACTTAGTGCCTTAAAACCACAAGAATTTATATTTTTATTAGTCTAGAAGCCAGAAGTTTAAAATCAGTTTGTTTGTAGGCCCACATTCCTTCTGGAAACTTCCTAGGAAAATTTGCTTCCTTACCCTTCTAGAAACTACCTGAATTCTTTGAACAAGTCTTTAAACCCTGCTGTTGCCATTGTCATATCTTCTGCTACGGACTTTGATGCTCTACCTCCTTCTTACAAAGACATGGTTACATTGGGCCCACTTGGATAATCAGAACACTCAATCTCAAGATTTTTAATTTTATCACATTTTCAAAGTCCTTTATATAGCCGGGCATTGTGGCGACGCCTATAGTCCCAGCTACTCAGGAGGCTGGGGCAAGAGAATCGCCTAAGCCCAGGAGTTGGAGGTTACTGTGAGCTGTGATGCCACAGCACTCTACTGAGGGCGACAAAGTGAGAAAATTTCTTTTCTGTTTATAAAAAAAAAAGAAAGAAAGAAAGATCAAAGTCCTTTATATTTGTAAGGTAATGTATTAACAGGTTCCATGCTAGAACATTGACATCTTTATGGGGCCATCCAGCCTACCGCAGAGGTCCAGGTGCTAGCTTGTTTGCAGTTAGATTAGCATATACTTGAAGACAGAGCCAACAGGGCTCATGTAGGATTGGATGGGAACATTAAGAGGAAAAAGGAATTGGAGATGACTAATTGTTCTTTTTCATTTGAGCAGTTGGGTAGATGCGGCACCACTGACTAACAGTAAAGACTTAGGAAATATAAAGTTTCGTAGAAAGATAAAAAGTTTTAATTTGGTTATATATTATTTAAGATGCCTATTACATGTCTAGATAGAACTATCAAGTGAATGGCTAGATATACAGGTTGGAATTCAACAGAGAGGCAAAAGCTATAAATAAAAATTGGGAAATCATCTTCAGATCCCACAGGACTAACACAAACTGGAACAGCCTGATGAAAACTTCTCGTATAGGTCTCCCAAGATAGGACCAATCTGTGACGGGCCCCACCATGAATAAGCTCTAAAAAGACTGAGCCTTGGTATCACTAGTTCAAAGGTCAAAATCCTCATTGGGAGTACAAGATCTCTAGGTCATGCACTTGAACCCAAGGGCTGAGAGTAAGTGAGAGAGTGACCCTTGGACCCTTTTTTTTATTTATTTTTCCTCTCACCAAGACCTACACAATGGGGATTACAAATACATTCAAATTCTAGGGAATAAAAGCCAATACAGGTCAGGTACAAGAGGTCATTAGCCTAGGACAAGAATGGGCAAAGGGTGCTGGACATTTGGAGGAAAACATGAAATCAAAGAATAGACATATTAGAGATGTGTTGTCAGACTGCCAAGAAACATAAGGGTCCACTTGATATTCATGGTCTTGAATTTAAGTGGAACCAGTTACAGTGTTCGTGTGACCTCATGATAGGCCTAGAATTAAACTTCTGTGACATACTTAAATTATGTGGATCAAAAACAAAGAGTAGGATCAGCACCTGTAGCACAGCGGTTACTGCACCAGCCACATATACTGAGGCTGGCAGGTTCAAATAACAATGACAACTTCAGTAAAAAATAGCCGGGTGTTGTGGCAGGTGCCCATAGTCCTAGATACTTGGGACACTGAAGCAAGAGAATCACATAAGCCCCAGAGCTTGAGGTTGCTGTGAGCAGTGATGCCACAGCACTTTACCGAGGGCAACATAGCAACACTCTGTCTCAAAAGAAAAACAAAGAGTAGAAAAAGAATATACTTACTGTGCTTTGAATTTCTTTCAAAAATAATTTAATTAAAAAATTAATTTTTTTTTGAGACAGAGCCTCAAGCTGTCACCCTGGATAGAGTGCCGTGCCTGCTAAAACAACAATGACAACTGCAACAACAACAACAAAAAAAATAGCCAGGCGTTGTGGTGGACACCTGTAGTCCCAGCTACTTGGGAGGCTGAGGCAAGAGAATCGCTTGAGCCCAAGAGTTTGAGGTTGCTGTGAGCTGTGACACTACAGCACTCTACTGAGGGTGACATAGTAAGAGTCTGTCTCAGGAAAAAAAAAAAAAGACATGGTTAAATGTTGATACTGTCCAGCGCCCAAAATGCTGACTTGCAATTATGTGTGGTTAGGGTAACATATCATTAATCAAATTGTCATTTAAATGCACAAGAGAGGTTAATGGCTTTTGGCCCCTGAAGCAGAGAAGTTTGTATGTGAGCAGGGAGCTGGGTCACTGTCTCCAAGTCACACAAGCCAGACATCTTCCTGCTCCCTCACCCTCGCCCTAGGAGGACCAAGAAATGAAAAAGGCCACAAAATCCCTTCCCACATCATTGACCTTCAGCAAAGGCCCAGGCCGCCCTAAGAGCCAAATAAGTCCCTTGACACTTGTACCAGCCTCGGCTGCTTCCCCAAGTGCAGGACTACACAAGGAAGATGGGGAGAGGAAAATACCCCATATTCCTCAACAGTGCATGGGACCTAACACCAAATATTCCTGTTTGTACCACTTTAGATCATCTCTCTCCAAAAGCAGGAATCATGAATTTTTTTTCCCTCAGAACGCAATTTAATTTATTAGGTTTTAATTAGAGTTAGGTCTGAATTAGGGTCAAGATTTAGGTTAGGCTTTGACCCAGGATCAAGGGTCTTGGTAAGGTTAATATTGATTAATGTACAGCTGCAGTTACTCTGCAATTACACTCCCAGTGCCTGGAAAGTGTAATGGCTAAAGACACAGTCTACTTCTTAGCTGCCTGAGTTTCAATCCCAATTCTATTTCTCTTTGTCCAAGTGATTGGAGGCAAATTACAAGATCCTTATGAAAAGATAATTTTCAGTAATTTTTTTAAAAGGTGAAGTCATGACTCACACAACACATATTAGAGATTCGTTTAACTTATTATTAATATGGGGCCCAGATAGATGTCACAACTCATTCAAATGAGAATCCAAAGAACAGGCACATCTATAGATGAGGAAATCTGAAATGAATCTGTAAATGGAAGAAAAGGGAATGTTGCACAGGAGGGACGCAGGGTTGTCCCATCACTGAACAGAATGTGTGTAGTCCATAGACAGAAATATCTGCATTGCTATTGGTTCTCTATGACCTATAGAGTTGCAAAATAGCTCAAAGGAACTGAAAGGCTAGAATCAGCTAATCCAAAAGAGTGTGTTCTAAATGATGCATAATTTTGCATTGAAAATATTGACTAATCTTCCTTTTTGTTGTTGTTTTGGTAGTTTTCCTTTTTCTTTTTTAGTTCGTCTTTTATTTCTTTGTTCTCATTAATCTTTTTTACTTATTCAAAAATTACTTAAATTGCTTTGTGCCTCTATTTCCTCCTCTGTAAAATGGGGATGTCTTAATAAAAGTGGCTACCTCCCTGTCCTGGGAGGGGGGGCAAATGAGCTAATGTAGGCATTATGTCACTAGGTTGGAGTTGGCTGTTCCCATTTCCTCCTTGTCAAGGTGGGTTCATGCTACAGAAGCAGGTCACGAGCGTGGATTAGTGGCCATCTTGAGGGACACTGTGCGCTAATTTAGGGGGGCTGTCTGCTGTCTAGTTTAACTGTTTTCAGTTGATCCTGAAGGGAACCCTACCTGGGGTTCTGGCTGTCTCACCTCACCATACTCCCAGTGTGCTGACTTTAGGGTCAGCTCTACAGAAAAGAAAGAGGGTCATCTACACATATCGAGGAATATCACGGGGTGGTTTGGGTTCAGGGTGACAGAAGTGAGTACCTAAGGCTGGGAGACCTCCTGAGTCAGTTGACAGAGGCATCCTAGAAAAGACCAGCTGGACTACCAAAGGAGATGAGTGTGCCCTGGAAGCCTGGGTGCTGGGAGACAGACAGCAACAACCCTGAAGCCATGTCAATATGCTCCTGGACTGAATCCACTCCGACACCTGCAGCTACCAATTCCTTTATTCTTTCCTTCAGTCCATTGTCAACAGTGTTCATTGTGTCTACTCAGACCCAGGGCTCCAGGAACTCTGTCTCTGTCTCTTCCCCTGGGGGAAGGGGAGGGGCAGAGTCCTAGATTGAAATTCTAGCCCCAGTGCCCTAGCGAAACAGCTGACGAAGCCTACGAGTAGTCCCTCATTTTGTAAGGACCTGGACCCTGGCAAGGTACTTACCTGCACCTTATCCTCACATAGTACCTACCCCAGAGGGTTTTGGAGGGTTTCAATGACATAATCCATGTAAAGGACCATTGTAAACACCCAGTTGATGTATTATTAAAAATTTTTCACCATTATGTTAAGGACACTTCCACAAACTACTGCTCCACTGCCGGCAGGGAAGTTTCAGGAGCCCAGAGTGCCAGTGACTAGCACTGGCCTTCCCCTTGCTTACAGCAGCGAGGTACAGAGGGTAGGCAACCTACTTCCCATTCCCTCCTCTGGCCACCCTTCCCAGGACCTGTCTGCAGCGCTCCTCACAGCCGGCAGGGGACGCCCTGCCCTCACTGGACACACAACCTCAGACAGCCCCAGCCATTCCAGATCTTGCCCCATCATTTACCTTAGACTGAACAACAGAATATTCAAGATTGTGGTTGTTATTTTTTTCAAAATCACTTCTGCGGATGCTACAGGTTTCTGTGTAACAGGAAGATTATCATTTATTCATTCATTGATGATATGCTTAGGACAAATGGTAAGATATGTCACACACTCCATTTTTGGAAGAAACTTAGGCAATGTTAAAGAAAAAACTCTAATGGTGGGACTTCAGATGTAGGGGATTTGGGGACGATACAAAGAAATTCCAGATACCCCAGAGACTACATCCCATGGACAGCCCCTGGCCCCCCATGCCTGGAAGGCCAGCCTTGTGCAGAATGAGATGGTGGATTGAATGAAATGTGTGTGAACTTTAACAGTTCTCCCCCTCATATCTATGATTTCCTTCTTGCAGAACCTCAGGAAGGAGGACCAACACATCCCATATTGTATAAGGGGAAACTGAGGCCAGGAAAGGCCCTTATGGTTATTGTTCAAGCATTCCCAGCCAGAATGGAGGTCTGGGGCATGAAGATACCCTCCTTCCTTCTTTTTCCTGCTTTCAAGGGTTTAGTGGGCAAGAGGAGGGGCCCCTTTATTCATGATGATTAGAAGTCCCAAACTTAAAATTTCCTGCCTGAAAGTCAAGGACAGGAAATTATATAGCCAGAGTTTCTGCATCAATTACCCAGGTGTCCTAGCTCCCCAAAGCAACAGATGCTGTTCATTTCTTGGCCTCTGTGTCATCATTCATCCTTGATTGTCCAGGGAAGCCCACTCCACCTCTGTGACAGACCAGCAGATGCAGATTTATGCAGGGAAATCTAGACAGACACAGTGAACAGACTCCCATCTGATCAGAGCCAAGTCCTGCTAATAACATCAATGAATCACTGACTGCAGTGAGTCACAACACCAAGCTGGAAGAGGCCTCCAGGGTTTGCTAGTCCAACCCTTTACCTTCTAGCTATTCACAAGAAAGAAAACTGAGTGAGGCCCAGAGAGGGAAAGTGTCTTGACTGAGTTCACCAAGCTTGATAATAGCAGAGTAGAGGCTAGAAGCCAGGAACCTCAGACCTATGTACTTTCCACTGCCCTTCACGCCCATCTGAGCGCCCCCACCTGGCTGGCACGGAGAGCAGCAGGGAGGGCCTGGGTTCTTCACGACTAGCCAAGGGCAGTTCAGGCTGTCTCCTACCAGGTCCTCAGTGTGTCAGCCTCAGTCCTCCCATAGGAAGGGAAGAGCCTGGGGCCGTCCTCGCACCCCAGGCGCCGGCCACGGATTTGAGGCTATAGGAGGTGGCTTCCTGATTGGCCCTGATCCAAGGCCATTTCACAATGAGGGGAAGAGGGCCAGGCTGAGAGTCCCAGGTTACTACTCACTGCTCCCGTACTCCAGCCCCTCTCAGACCCTCTGGGGAGAATGGGCCAGGTCCTGCCTGAAGTTTGGGGTGAAGATAACCTCAAGAAGGGAGACAGGGGCTAACAGACACCCCCCCCATGAGCCATGGCCCTGAAGTTGGCTGAGGGGCAGCTTTTATGTGCCCACCACCCTCCCCCTCCCTTTGCTGCCCACCTGCAAGCATTTACACTGGGGGAATCTTTTCTAGGACAGGAGGTGGTCAAGTCAGGTCATAACACTCTCATTGCTAGTCAGAGGGGAACCTGGAAGCAGCCAGGCCAGCAAGCTTAGAGAGGGCAAGACCTTGGTCAGCTTCCTGTAACGTGACTACCAAGCAGAAAATGCTGGAGAGGGGAGCCCAAGTCGCCCTTCTCTTTCTCCTCCCAACATGCCACAGTGTCTGGGGCGAAATGTGGCTCAGCTGACTAAAATTCAGGCAGGAACCAAGACAGAGACACTGGGGCACTCAACAAGGATTTATTGTGCCCTTACAATAGGGTCAGCTCTGAGCTCAGCTCAGTAAGGGATCTTGTTTGAAGTAGGAGCCAGTAGTTAGAGACCCAAATTCTCTTTTCTTGAAGTCTTGAAGAGGAGACAAAACAAACCTAGGTGAAATGTCAAACCACAAGACTAGGCAGTATGAGGTTAGGGCCATGTTCTCATGCTGGACAGTCAAGTATAGCCAGCGGTGGGGGGGAGGGGGTAGCCACTGTGGGCAAAGCTTCGGGTAAGGGGTGGAACTGATGGGACCCAGAGAATGTGGGGAACTTGGCTCGGCAGAAAGGATGAGAAAGGAACAAGAGACAGAAATTAATCTGCACATTCGGGACAGGACCCTGTTTGCACAGGGAATGGTGAGCCATGGAGTCAGAAACATGCCAGGTTAGACACATTTTCTTACTCTGAGCATACGCTCCTTGAACACAGTCTTCCTTGGGAGCCATGGGAAGTCACTGACCCACTGAGACAGGACACCATGTGGAGAGCTAGATGGGGTGTGGAGGTGCCACAGAGTTCAGCCCCTTAGTCGAGGAGCCCTCTGACAACAGGAAGCAGCTGTACTGGCATCTGCCACTCTCCCCCTACCCTGGCTCACCCTGCAGAACAAATTGTTCTTCAAGAAGCTCTAGGGACAGAGGGCCCACACCTGCTCCCAGGTCAATTTGGATAAGCCCTCATTGACTTGGTCTGGGAGCCCAGCAGAGCCACCACGTGGCTCAGCAGCTTCCTCACTCACCGCCCCCTCCCACCCCAGGCCAGGCTGCAGTGGACAGAGGCAATGAAAGATAAAAGAACTCCATCCATGTAAATATGAACTAGTTTGTCAGGTTCTCCTTAGCAAAGTGTCTCTAGAATGGAAGAAAAAGTATCCAATGTATACATCCCTAATATGAGGCAAATTTATATCTTTCAAGTGTAGGCTACAACCCATGTATTGCACAAGAAGATAGGGAAAGGGGAGAGGGAGGGAAGGGGAAGGAGAGGAAGGGTGGGGGGAGTGAGGATAGAGGGCGGGATCACACCTGTGGTGCATATTTGAAGGGTTAGGAGAAAACTTCTAAATACAGATCAAAATTGTTCTCACAAAGTAATGAGAAAGTCTCTTGAATGTTATCGCAATCAGGGTGATGAAATTATCTCTGATTGTATCTGAAGCCCGTACACTGTACCCCATGATTGAATTATTGTACACAGGTATGATTCAATAAAAAAAAAAAAATTAAAAAATAAAGACCATATGATTCTCTCAATTGACACAGAAAAAGCTTTTGATAATCCAGCATCCCTTCATAATCAGAACACTTAAGAAAATTGGTATAGAAGGGACATTTCTTAAACTGATAGAGGCCATCTACAGCAAACACACAGCCCAATATCATATTGAATGGAGTTAAATTGAAATCATTCCCACTTATATCAGGAACCAAGCAAGGTTGCCCATTGTCTCCACTGCTCTTTAAAATTGTAATGGATGTTTTAGCCATTGCAATTAGGGAATAAAAGGCAATCAAGGGTATCCACATACGGTTGGAAGAGATTAAACTTTCACTCTTCACAGATGACATGATTGGATATCTGGAAAATACCAAGGATTCTACTATAACACTTTTAGTAGTGATCAAGATATACAGCAGTGTCTCAAGCTACAAAATCAACACCCATAAATCTTTAGCCTTTATATATACCAACAATAGCCAAGCTGAAAAAAACAGTCAAGGACTCTATTCCTTTCACAGTAGTGCAAAAGAAGATGAAATATTTGGGAGACTACCTAAAAAAGGATGTGAAAGATCTCTATAAAGAGAACTATGAAACTCTAAGAAAAGAAATTGCTGAACATGTCAATAAATGGAAAAACATGCCATGCTCATGGTTGGGAAGCATCAATATTGTTAAAATGTCCATACTACCCGAAGCAATATACAATTTTAATGCAATTCCTATTAAATCTCCATTGTCATATTTTAAAGACCTCAAAAAAATAATACATCATTTTATATGGAATTAGTAAAAACCTCATATAGTGAAGACATTACTTAGAAATTAAAACAAAGCAGGAGGAATCATGTTACCAGACCTGAGACTGTATTATAAATCGATAGTGATCAAAACAGCATGGTACTGGCACAAAAACAGAGAGGCAGATGTATGGAACAGAACCAAGAGATGAACCCCCCAGCTACTTACCACGATTTGATCTTCAACAAGCCAATTAAAAACATTCAGTGGAAAAAAGACTCCCTATTTAACCAATGATGCTGGGAGAACTGGCTGGCGACCTGTAGAACACTGAAATTGAACCCACACCTTTCACCACTAATGAAGATATACTCTCACTGGATCAAAGATTTAAACTTAAGACATGAAACCGGAAAAATACTAGAAGAAAGTGCAGGGAAAACTCTTGAAGGAATTGTCCTCGGGGAATATTTTATGAGGAGGACCTCCTGGGCAATTGAAGTAGTATCAAAAATACACTACTGGGATCTGATGAAACTAAAAAGCTTCTGCACAGCCAAGAACACAGTAAGTATAGCAAGCAGACAGCCCTCAGAATAGGAGAAGATATTTGCAGGTTATGCCTCCAACAAAGGTTTAATAAGCAGAATCCACAGAGAACTCAAATGTATCAGCAAGAAAAGAACAAGTGACCCCATCTCAGGATGGGCAAAGGACTTGAAGAGAAACTTCTCTAACGAAGACAAGCTCACGGCCTTCAGACACATGAAAAAAATGCTCACCATCCTTAATCATCAGAGAAATGCAAATCAAAACTACTTTGAGATATCATGTAACTCCAGTAAGATTAGCCCACATAACAAAATCCCCAAACCAGTGATGTTGGCGTGGATATGGAGAAAAGGGAACACTTCTACATTGCTGGTGGGAATTCAAACTAATACGTTCCTTTGGAAAGACGTTTGGAGAATACTCAAAAGATCTAAAAATAGACCAGCCATTTGATCCTATAATTCCTTTACTAGGTATATACCCAGAAGACCAAAAATAACATTATAACAAAGATACCTGTGCCAGAATGTTTATTGCAGCCCAATTCATAATAGCTAAGTCGTGGAAGAAGCCCAAGTGCCCATCAACCCACAAATGGATTACTAAATTGTGGTACATGTATACCAGGGAATATTACGCAGCCTTAAAGAAAGAGGGAGACTTACTTCTTTCATGTTTACATGGATGGAGATGAAACATATTCTTCTTAGCAAATTATCTCAAGAATGGAAGAACAAGTATCCACTGTACTCAGCCCTACTATGAAGCTAATTTGTAGCTTTCACATGAAGGCTATAACCCAATTATAGCACAAAAATATGGGGAAAGGGGCAAGGGAGGGGAGGGAAGGGAAGGAGGATGGGTGAAGAGAGGTTACATGGTGGGATCATGCTTATGGTGCATCTTAGAAGGGTACAGGTGAAACTTACTAAATGCAGAATACAAATGTTTTCATACAATAACCAAGAAAATCCCATGAAGGTTATGTTGGACAGTTGGATGAAAATATTTCAGATTGTACATGAATCCAGCACATAGTACCCCATGATTGCACTAATGTACACAGCTATGAGTTAATAAAAAAATAAATAGAAAATTTACCCGGGTGTGGTGGCATGCTGCTGCAGTCCCAGCTACTTGGAAGACTGAGGCCAGAGGGTCGCAGGAGCCCAGAAGTTTGAAGTTGCAATGAACTATGATGATGTTACTTCACTCTACCCAGGGCAATAAAAAGAGACCTTCTCTCAAAAACAACAACAACAAAAAAAACAAACCTTGCTTGGGCTTAGGGTGATGTCACCAAGGAGCATATGAATGATACCTGGAAGAAGATACTTGAGATTAGTCCATGACTTCAAAGGACTGGCCAAGATGAAGAGATTGCAACATGTGAGGCTGTAGTTGAGACAGCAAACACCTGTGCTGGGTGTGCATGAGAATTATATTGAGAAACTCCTAGAGGTGGTTCCAGAGAAATTGACTATGGGAGTTGTTGGTACTGAAACAGGACACATAACTGAAGAACAGGCCAAAGGAAAAGAAACTATTATAAGAGAAGAAAAACAAGAATCTTCCCTGTAATCCTAGCCCCCTGAGGCTGGAAGCAGGTGGATTGATTGAGCTCAGGAGTTCAAGATCAGCCTGAGTAAGAGTGAGACTCTACCTCTAAAAATAGCTGGGGGTTGTGGTGGTTGCCTGTAGTCCCAGCTACTCAGGAGGCTGAAGCAAGAGGATCGCTTGAGCCCAGGAGTTTGAGGTTCCTGTGAGCTATGATGCCATAGCACTCAACCCCAGGGCAACTGAGTGAGACTCTGTCTCAAAAAAAAAAAAAAAGAACCCCTCCAAAAAATATTCACAGTGTAGGGTTTAGTAGAAGCTTTGCAGACGTCAGCAAGCTCCTTAAAATGTTTGAAAACATAGACCCAACACTGCAAAGTTTTCGTTGAGAAAACTGCTCACAGTGACTTACCTACTTACAAGCAAATCTATGACGAAAAAAAAAAAAAAAGAAACAGACCAAGCAAAGCACTATGAACATACTTCTAAAAGAGTACCTCCTCAAGAACAGCTTCAGGCAGGTCTTCTGTAAGGTTTTCCAGACTAAGATGTTGTTATCATAGGAGATGACATGTGTGCTATTGCCCCTGAAGACTTTCCAGGGGCACAAGATGTGGAGATGACAGTGATATTGGCGATTCTGACTCTGTGTGAGCCAAAGCTCATGTGTTTGTGTCTTAGTTTTCAACAAAAAATTTATAAAGTACGAATTTTTTTAAATAGAAAAATCTTATAGAATACATAGATAGAGAAAAAAATTTTTGCACAGTTATATATTTGTGTTTAAATCTAAGTGTTATTGCAAAAGAGCAAAAATGTTCTAAAAAATTAAGAAGTTTATAAAGTAAAAAACATTACAGTAAGCTAAAGTTCATTTATTATTAAAGAAAGAAAAACATTTCTTATAAGTTTAGTGTTGCCTAAGTGTACAATGTTTATAAAGTCTACAGCAGTCTGCAGTAGTGCACACTGTGTGCAGAGTACAGTAGTGCTCGGCCTTCACATTCACTCACCACTGGCTCACAGACTTGCCCAAGCAACTCCCAGTCTTGCAAGCTCCACTTGTGATAAGTGCTCTTACAGTTGTACCACTTTTTATCTTTTCTATCATATTTTTTACAATACCCTTTCTATGTTTAGATATGCAAATACTTACTGTTATATTCCTGTTGCCCACAGTATTCAGGACAATAACATACTGGGGCAGGTCTGTAGCCTAGGACAATAGGGTGTACCCTAAGGTTGAGGTATCTACAGACTGGAACATCGAGGTTAGAGCACACACAGTGATCTTCACACAGTGATGGTGTCACCTAATGATGCATTTCTCAGAATGTATCCCCTTTGTAAAGCATGACTGAAAATTCAAGAGACCCAAAGGGGAAGCATGTATTTTTGGTTTGCTATTGAATCTGCAATACCTAGCAAAAAAGCTCAGGGCACTTGTGTACTCTGAAAATATTTTGCAAGTGAATTTAAAAAAAAGAGAGTATCAGTCCAAATACCCAAGGTACTCAGCTATTGCTTCTTCTTTTTGACTTTAGAGCCTCTATAGCAAAAAGTTATTTGAAACTTTGGGAATTTATTTCAATAGTCCATGAAAATGTGTGGTACCAAATGATGTCTTGCTTTAATCCTACATTTGCGCTGGTGCTAGGATTCTCAACATTGCAAAATTTATCCATCCTCACATATCTGAATTACAGCCTGAATTTGAGTCACTCACTTTATCTTTGCCTACCTAACACCTAACATCACCAGAAAGAAATAACTTAATTCCTTTCATCCAATGTGGACCAGTGTTCCCATAAGAGAGCTCATGTCCTTCAGCTAAAGACTCCAAGAACAAGCCTAGAATTGGTCATGCTGGGTTTGTTCTTTCCAGCAAAAGAAGAATATTCAGCACAGAGCACTGTGGGGCATCTCAGAGTGTATTAGAAAGGACTTTTTATGTGGCTTGGGGAAAGGGCTCAAGGCGGCAGGGCTTTCCTCTGGATAACACGCTCTCAGGAACTAGAGGGTCATTCTATGATTGGGTACCTCAAATCATATCTAAAATAAGGAGAGACCAGAATAAGACTAAATACATAACTGGAAAAGAAGCACCCATCTCTCTCATCACTGGAAGAGGGGAAATTTGGTATTTAGTGGTTCACACAGTGACCTTGCTTTTATGTGTGCTTAGATAAGATACAAGGTTTGTTTTGTTCATTTGTTTAGAGTCCATTCTTCACACATAACGAGTGACCTTATCTGTTGTTAGAATTCTGGGAGACCTAAGAACACCAGCCTGGTCATGGAGGCCAGATCATCAAGACTTAGGAGTCAGGTCAGTTCCTCAAGTCAGGGGCTGCTGTTTTTTGTTTGTTTGTTTGTTTCCTCATTTGCTGCCTCAAAAATGATGGCCACCCCTTTCTCCATGCCCAGCCCAGATGTGGTTATGTTTAACTTTTGTCTCATCATGGGATCAGGCATGAAGCAAGGCAGATTCCACCTGCAAAGGCCACTCAGGACACCATAGCTAATCCCAGAATGATGTCAGCCTCTTTCCTCCAAGTCTAACTATAGGTGTGTGCTAGAGCACAGAGGTCCTGATACTGGAACAAAGAAGGCTGCAGTGGCCTGGGCAGGATGGCAAGGGCCTGGGCATTGTGCACATGGAGAAGCTGGAGTCAAGAGATGTTTGACAGGTTGAGTTCATAACATTATCAGGGAGAGAAACTGAGGACTCTGGCATTGCTAGCTCAGGAGACCTTCTTGTGCCCCTGGAAGGTCTTCAGGGGCAAATATTCCATTTGAGGTGCTCAAGGTAGAGAAGGCTTATAGGCAGGGAGTGTAGAAGCGAGTTTAGCACCAGTCCTTGTCAAAGCCATGAACACAGGAGAGCAGCATGCAAGGGAGAATACACAACATGAATAAAGGAACAGCGGCAAGTAAGCAACTGAAAAACAGAACAATTACAGAGAAATTATCCAGAATAAAAGTTTTAAAAGAGATTAATATATATGTGCTTTAAAAAAAACTCAAGGCCGGCTCGGCGCCTGTGTCTCAATGGGCTAAGGCGCCAGCCATGTACACCTAAGCTGGCAGGTTCGAATCCAGCCCGGGCCCGCCAAACAACAATGACGGCTGCAACCAAAAAATGGCCAGGCGTTGTGACGGGTGCCTGTAGTCCCAGCTACTTGGGAGGCGGAGGCAGGAGACTCGCTTGAGCCCAGGAATTGGAGGTTGCCATAAGCTGTGATGCCACAGCACTCTATCCAGGGTGACAGTTTGAGGCTCTGTCTCAAAAAAAAAAAAAAAAACTCAAGGAGGCCAGGCATGGTGGCTTGTGCCTGTAATCCCAGCAGCACTCTGGAGGTTGAGGCAGGTGGATCACCTGAGCTCATAAGTTCAAGAACAGCCTGAGCTAGAGTGAGACCCCATCTCAAAAAAAAAAAAAAAAAATTGCTGGGAGTTGTGGTCAGCTCCTGTAGTCCCAGCTACTTGGGAGGCTGAGGCAAAGGGATCACTTGAACCCAAGAGTGTCAGGTTGCCATGAGCTGTGGTGCCATAGCACTCTGAGGGTGACAAAATGAAACTCTGTCTCAAAAAAAAAAAAAAATTCAAAAGCATCAGGGAAGTCAAAAAGCTAGAAAGACCGATAGACTGATAATTAATAACCATTTCCATGCCTGGATATATTTATTCAATAAATATTTGTTGATCATCTACTATGTGCCAAGGGCTTTTCAGGTCCTGAAAATAACACAGTTGGGCAGGGGGATAGAAAGAACCTGCCTTCACAGATCTTACAGAATAAGGGGAGAAATAATGAGTAACTAAATAAATTATAGAGATTAAAAGGTGGTAAATATTTTGAAGACAAGAAGGTATAGGGGAAAGCTTTTTAATTTTAGGAACACCTCAACAATGAGGTACCATTTAAAGAAGCATTTGAGTTAGGTGAACAATTGAATGATACAATTATCTGGGGCAAAACATTCCAAATAGCAAAGAAGTTCTCAATGCTGGCATCAGCCAGACCAACAGGAGAATATTAGCCTTGCCCAGTGCCCTCCACATAATAAATGCTCAATATATACTCAGTGAGTTAATTAATACAATAGGTATTTAAGGAAGGAAGTATACAAATAATCAATGAGTTTTAGAAGCTCAGTCTGTGATTAAACATGACAATAGTTTGATATGAGAAAAACTTTAAAAATAGTAATACCTTCTTGATAAAATACACATTTAAATGTAATAACGATGTAAAAAGTTTCCTTTTATTTCCTTTCTTTTTCCTGAGAGTGGGTGCCAAACAGATAAATCATGAATTAGATATTTGAAGAATTAGAGTTTGTGTTTTTTGAGGGGTATTTTGTTGTCCTTTTGCTTCTGTCCATTGTTGCAATAAAAAGGAACATAATAACCAAACATTTACAGTTTTCTGACTGACAAACAGCAGCACATAACAATTTCTTACAGCTGAAGTATCTAATATAAAACAGATCTGAATACACATGTCCATTTACAGTTTATAACAAAGGTCTGTTAAAAGTTAAATTGTGTCCTATTTTTGAGAACTGAAATATCTGTTTTTCTGCCAGTGTCACAGAGAGCTCATAAATGATGGAACTGCTTTGTCTTTTAAAGAGATGCTGTTTCTTTGCAATGCTACCACTTTGGGGAAAAAATATGGAAAATAAAACATGTCATTTTACATGATACAGAGTTTTTTTATTGTCAGCTTCCTGGCTTTAAGTGTGAATGGGACAAATTGTAAAAAGACATATTGTAGGTGCAACTTCCGCCTTAGATTTAGATATTCAAATGGAGTATACAATTCAGCAAGTCTTTTTTGTGTCTCTTATTTCTTCTCCCATTCTTTATCTATGCACACAGTGACCTGGTAATAAAACACTGAACTGTGAGTAAGGTGATTTATTTTGGGGTGGCAGCCGCTCTCAGCTTACTGCTCTTAAAGATCATGATTTTCCTATCAACTTACTCCACAGGAGTGTTGCTAAAATCTATCAGATTGAGCTCTGAAGATTTAGTAGAAGCAGATGTGTACACATGTGGCTGTAATGACAATTTGCAAATTCTCAGGGAACACAGTCGTAAGAATCAGTTGTAAATTTTTTGCAGAATTAGAACTGATACTTTAAAAAACAATGTCACCACTATGAAACTACTTCATACTCCCTAGGATGGCTATAATTGTAAAGACAAATAATAAGTGTTAGTGAGGATGTGAAGAAATTAAAACCCTCATATATCACTGTTAAGAATGAAAATGGTACAGACACTTCAGGAAATAGTTTGGTGGTTCCTCTAAATGTTAAAACAGAATTACTATATGATCCAGAAATTCCACTCCTACATGTTTACTGAAGAGAAGTGAAAAACATGTGCCCACAAAAAACTTGTACACAAATGTTCACAGCAGCATTACTCATACTAACCAAATAGTCCATATGTGTATAACTCAGCCACAAAGAAAGAATGAAGCACTAACCTATTTTACAACATTGACAAACCATCAAAACATGCTAAGTGAAAGAAACCACACACAAAAGACCAAACATCACATGATTCCATTTATATATAATGCCCAGGATAGTTAAATCAATAGAAACAAAATAATAAATTCATGGTTACCTAGGATTAGAAGTCTGTGGGTGAATAAGGAGTGATTGCTTTGACTTTAACAATGTACTTTAAAAACTCATCAAATTGTACACTTCATTTTATTTAATTTTATTTATTTTTTATTTATTTATTTATTTATTTATTTATTTATTTATTTATTTATACTTTTTAGAAACAGTGTCTCACTCTGCTTCCAGGCTGGAGTGTAGTGATGCCATCATAGCTCATTACAACCTTGAACACTTCAGTGGCACCTCTGGCTCAGTGGGTTGGGTGCCAGCCCCATATACCGAGGGTGGTGGGTTCAAACCTGGCCCCAGCCAAACTGCAACAAAAAATAGCCAGGCATTGTGCCAGGCATCTGAAGTCCCAGCTACTGGGGAGGCTGAGGTAAGAGAATTGCCTAATCCCAAGAGCTGGAGGTTGCTGTGAGCTGTGACGCCACCGCACTCTATCGAGGGTGATAAAGTGAGATTTTGTCTCTAAAAAAAAAAAAGAGAGAGAGAGAGAACAACCTTGAACACTTCAAATGCCTAGGGATATTAAGGTCCCCAACTATCATAGTGTTATGGGATAACATATTGCTCAGATCCATCAAGGTCTGTTTCATAAATCTGGGAGCATTTAAGTTGGTTGCATAAATATTTAAAAGTGAAAGGACTTCTTGTTTTGTTCCTTTGACCAGTATTAAGTGTCCATCTTTGCCTTTCTTAAATTTAGTTGCTTTAAATCCACTTGTATCTGAAAATAAGATTTCAACCTCTCCTTTCTTCTCATTTCCATTTGTTTGAAATACTGTTTTTGATCCCTCAACCCTGAGTCTTGATTTGTCCTTCAAGGCTAGGTGTGTTTCCTGGAGACAACATATGGATGCCTGGTGCTTTTTTTATCCAATCAGCCAGCCTGTGCCTCTTCAGTGGTGAATTCAATCCAATGACATTTATTGAGAGAATTGATAAGAGCAGTGGAGTTTTATTCATCTTATTTTGTGACAGTCCCTTGTGTAGTTTTATCCTTTCCACCATTGTGGAAGCCACGTTTTTACCTTTAGCTTCTAGCATTTACTTTGCTGGTGATCCATTGCAATAGTCAGTGTTGAGAATAGGTCTAAGTATTTCCTGGACCAGCTGGTCTTGTGGTGAATTTCTTCAGTGCTTGTATATCCGTAAAAGATTTAATTTCTACATCAATTTTGAAGCTTAGTTAGCAGGATTCAGAATTCTGGGCTGACGATTGTTTTGTTTAAGAATGTTGAAGGTGAATGGCCATGTTCTTTAGGTTTGGAAGGTTTCAGTGGAAAAGTCTGCTGTCGTTCTAATGGCTCTGCCTCTGTAGGTCAGTTGGCTCTTATCTCTGGCTGCTTGCAGAATTTTTTCTTTTATCTTGACTTTGGACAGGTTCACTTCAATGTGTCTTGCAGAGGCTCTGTTTGAATTGAGATGACCTAGGATATGATATCCCTCTGAAAGGAATATGTCTGGATCTTTATTAAAACTTGGGGCTCGGCACCTGTATCTCAAGAGGCTAAGGCACCAGCCACTTAACACCAGAGCTGGCAGGTTCAAACCCAGCCCTAGCCTGCCAAACAACAATGGCAACTACAACCGAAAAATAGCCAGGTGTTCTAGTGGGTGCTTGCAATCCCAGCTACTTGGGAAGCTGAGGCAAGAGAATTGCTTAAGCCCAGGAATTGGTGGTTGCTGTGAGCTGTGATGCCATAGCACTCTACCCAGGGTGATAACTTGAGGCTCTCTCTCAAAAAAGAAATAAAAAATAAAAAATAAAACTTGGGAACTTTTCATTTATGATAGTTTCCAGTAGGGCTTACATTCCTTTAGGATAATATTCTTCCCCTTCAGGAATCCCTATTATCCATATGTTTCAACTCTTCATGGCGTCTCATAGTTCTCTAAGCACCTGTTCTGCTTTCTCTTTCTTCTTTTTTGCCTCTTTAACTACCTGGATTAACTCCAAATTTCATCCTCTAGCTCTGAGGTTCTTTCTTCTCCATGGTCTAATCTATTTTTGATACTTTCTACTGTATCTTTACATTCCCTGATTGTCTCCTTCATTTCCTTAAGTTCCTCCATACTCGTTCTATATTCTACATATCTCTCATCTGACTTTTGATTCTGTCTTGCCATTTTCTCATCCATTTCTTTTATTGTCATTATCATCCATATTTTAAATTCCCATTCTGTCAACTCCATTAATTCTTTATAGGTGTAGTCTTCTGCAGTAGCTGCCTCATGATCCCTTAGGGAAGAAGTTCCTCTATTTTGGCTTTTCATGTTGCCTGAATGTTTCTGTTGGTTCCTCCTCATGTGTTCTTTCCTCTTTTTCACCTCCTTGTCCTCCATTTACCTTCTCACTGCCTCCTTTGCTTCAAAATCCCTTGTCACAGAGCTTAGGTCTTAAAGTGGCCTCAGCCTGAACAAAGCCAAATAAACAGAAGTCCTTGAGCTTGATGACAATATGTTGCCAGGACACAAGGTGGCACTGTAGGTTTTTTAGGAGACAGAGAGCACAGCCAGCAACCTCTATGGTCCTTATTCCAAATTTAGTTTCTTCAGTGATTGCCTGATTATTTCCTCAGCATTCAGAATCTGCCAGGATCTTAAAGCTCACAAGAACCCTTCAGGGGCAGGTCTCACAGTGCCCCATGAGTCCAGTTCCTGTGGGGTGTGGGAATCCCTCAGCCTTTTCCAAGAGTGGAGTTCTGATCCTGGCAGGCAGAATTAAGATGGCCATGCTGTAGGCCCCTGCTGAGACATTCTCTTGACCTTCCCCCAATGGCAGGCCAGAGGGAATTCAAGATCATCTCAGTATGGCAGCCTTGCCAACCACCAAACCTATGGCAAATCCACTCCAACCAGCATTCAATCCGGTTGCTGTATACTATTTGAGTCCACCCACTCTTCCAAGCTTTCCACTCAATGAGCAGCCTCCTCCACTGAAAACTCTGGAAAGGTTTCCTCCCATCTCAGACCTCTGTGGGGGGCAGCTGATCCTAGCTGGTGGCTATCACTTGCCTAATTCATTTGATTTCCACTGCTTCAGATAATGCCTTGTATCCAGCTCACCACCTCCTCACTATGCTCCCTGAGTTATGACTCTGGGTAAATCCCCATGCCAGATATGTCTTGGTTCTCTCTTTTTCCCTGGGTGTTCTAGGAGAACTCAGCTGTACAATCCTTCTTGTCAATCATCTTGTTCCCATCTTTCCATGAATAATTTTTAAAGAACTTACTGGAAAATTCATATTGCTAAGATGGTGCCCTGCAGTTGGACTCACATCACATGGAAATGGTGGCTATAAACTTATATCCCAGAATAGTGTGGTGATCTTGAGAAAATATCTTAGAAGCTTCAAGACTCAGATTCCCCTTCTATGAAATAAAAGCTGGCTCAGTGCCTGTGGTTCAAGTGGCTAAGGTGCCAACAACATACACCTGAGGTGGCGGGTTTGAATCCAGCCCAGGCCCACTAAACAACAAGGATGGCTGCAACCAAAAAATAGCCAGGCACTGTGGCAGGCGCCTGTAGTCCAAGCTACTTGGGAGGTGGAGGCAGAGAGAATCACTTGGAGGTTGCTGTGAGCTGTGATGCCATGGCACTCTGCCCAGGGTGGCAGCTTGAGGATCTGTCTCTCAAAAAAATAAATAAATAAATAATAAATAAATAAAACAAAAGTTGTCATAAGAATTGAAAATTCCTCAGGCTGCTAAGAAAGCCAGCAGGTAAATGATAATTGGTAGGTGCTGTTTGGGGAGTGTAGAAGCGGTGGCGAATTTTATTACACTGATGCTACCATGCATTTTTTATTCTACTTTAGCAACTTTGGAATTAGAACACATCTATTCTGTGTTTTGTAGTTTAATTGGAAATATTTTTGCTTTCTTAATGGTAAAGAAAAAAGCAACTTATGTTAAATAAGAATAATAGCTCATTTAATGTAAGAGAATAGCTCTCCCAATCTTATATTCCATTCAATGCTAAGTATATAGCACTGAACTGTGCAGACTCAGCACTTACCTGTGGAAAGCTGACATTCTACTGAAGAGGGGATGGGGAGACATAAATTATTAAATATTTACAATGCCAAGTAATTATATGTGCTATAAAAATAATAAAGAAAAACATTCACATGCAAAAGAATGAAATTGGACCCTTGTCTTACATCACACACAAAAAAATTTAAAAGCCAAGTGTGGTTAGTCCCAGCTACACTAGATGTTGAGTCTGGAGGACAACTTCAGCCTAGGAGTTTGAGGCTATACTGCATTATGATTGTACCTGTGACCAACTTCTGCTCTACACTCCATACACTTCAGCCTAGGCAACATAGCAAGATTTCATTTATTAAAAAAAAAAAAAAAAAGCCAGTTCCATAACAGTTGGAGAATTTAGCACTTCTTTAACAGTATTGGATAGATCCTCCAATAAGAAGCTAAGTAAAGAAATTGTAGATTTAAACTTAACCATTCAACAACAGGATTTACCAGACATACACAGAACATCTCATTCTAATAAAATTGAATACATATTCTTCTCATCAGCCCATGGAAAATACTCCAAAATCGATCACATCCTAGATCACAAGTCTAACCTCAGCAAATTTAAAAGAATAGAAATTATTCCTTGCATCTTCTCAGACCACCATGGAAGAAAAGTTGCTGAACTCAACAGTAACAGGAATCTGCATACTCAAACAAAAACATGTAAGTTAAATAACCTTATGCTGAATGATAGATGGGTCATAGACGAGATTAAAAAGGAAATCGCCAAATTTTTGGAACAAAGCAACAATGAAGATACGAATTATCAGAACCTCTGGGATACTGTAAAGGCAGTCCCAAGAGGGAAATTTATAAAACTGCAAGCCTTCCTCAAGCAAACGGAAAGAGAGGAAGTTAACAACTTAATGGGACACCTCAAGCAACTGGAAAAGGAAGAACATGCCAACCCCAAACCCAGCAGAAGAAAAAAAATAACCAAAATCAGGGCAGAATTAAATGAAATTGAAAACAAAAGAAATATACAACAGATCAATAAATCAAACAGATGGGGCACAGTGCCTGTGGCTCAACGAGCTAAGGCGCCAGCCACGTACACCTAAGCTGGCGTGTTCGAATCCAGCCTGGGCCTGCCAAACAACAACGACGGCTGCAACTAAAAATGGTCGGGCGTTGTGGTGGGCACCTGTAGTCCCAGCTACTTGGGAGGCAGAGGCAAGAGACTTGCTTGAGCCCAGGAATTGAAAGTTGCTGTGAGCTATGATGCTACGGCACTCTATCTAGGGTGATAGCTTGAGGCTCTGTCTCAAAAAAAAAAAAATCAAAAAGTTGGTTTTTTGAAAAGGTCAATAAAATAGATAAACCTTTGGCTAAACTAATCAGGAAAAAAAGAGTAAAATATCTAATTTCATCAACAAGAAATGGTAAAGATGAAATAACAACATACCCCTCAGAAGTTCAAAAAATCCTTAATGAATATCACAAGAAACTTTACTTTCAGAAATATGAAAATCTGAAGGAAGTTGACCAATACTTGGAAGCACGCTACCCTCCTACACTTAGCCAGAATGAAGTGGAAAAGTTGAACAGGCCGATATCAAGTTCTGAAATAGCATCAACTATACAAAATCTCCCTAAAAAGAAAAGCCCCGGACCAGATGGCTTCACATCAGAATTCTACCAAAACTTTAAAGAGGAATTAGTACCTATATTACTCAACCTTTTCCAAAATATAGAAAAAGATGAAATACTACCCAACACATTCTATGAAGCGAATATCACTTTGATCCCTAAACCAGGAAAAGTCCCAACAAGAAAAGAAGACTACAGACCAATATCACTAATGAATATTGATGCAGAAATATTCAATAAGATCCTAACAAACAGAATCCAGCAACACATCAAACAACTTACACACCACGACCAAGTGGGCCTTATCACAGGATCTCAAGGCTGGTTCAATATACGTAAATTCATAAATGTAATTCAGCACATAAACAAATTAAAAAAATAAAGACCATATGATTCTCTCAATTGATACAGAAAAAGCTTTTGACAATATCCAGCATCCCTTCATGATCAGAACACTCAAGAAAATTGGTATAGAAGGGACATTTCTTAAACTAATAGAAGCCATCTACAGCAAACCCACAGCCAATATTGTATTGAATGGAGTTAAATTGAAATCATTTCCACTTAGATCACAAACCAGGCAAGGCTGCCCATTGTCTCCATTGCTCTTCAACACTGTAATGGAAGTTTTAGCCATTGCAATTAGGGAAGAAAAGGCGATCAAGGGTATCCACATAGGATTAGAAGAGATTAAACTTTCACTCTTCGCAGATGATATGATTATATATCTGGAAAACACCAGGGATTCTACTAGGAAGCTTTTAGAAGTGATCAAGGAATATAGCAGTGTCTCAGGCTACAAAATCAACACTCATAAAGCTGTAGCCTTTATATATACCAATAATAGGCAAGCTTAAAAAACAGTCAAAGACTCTATCCCTTTCACTAGTAGTACCAAAGAAGATGAAATATTTGGTAGTTTATCTAACAAAGGATATGAAAGATCTTTATAAAGAGTACTATGAAACTCCAAGAAAAGAAATAACTGAACATGTCAACAAATGGAAAAACATACCATGCTCATGATGGGAAGAATCAATATTGTTAAAATGTCCATTCTACTCAAAGCAATATATAATTTTAATGCAATTCTTATTAAAGCTCCATTGTCATATTTTAAAGATCTTGAAAAAATAATACTTCATTTTACATGGAATCAGAAAAAACCTTGACATTACTCAGAAATAAAAACAAAGCAGGAGGAATCACGCTACCAGACCTGAGACTGAACTATAAATCGATAGTGATCAAAACAGCATGGTACTGGCACAAAAACAGAGAGATAGATGTATGGAACAGAATAGAGAACCAAGAGATGAACCCAACTACTTACTGCTATTTGATCTTTGACAAGCCAATTAAAAACATCAGTGGGGAAAAGATTTCCTATTTAACAAATGGTGCTGGGTCAAGTGGCTGGTGACCTGTGGAAGACTGCAACTCGACCCACACCTTTCACCATTAACTAAGATAGAGTCTCACTGGATCAAAGATTTAAACTTAAGACATAAAGCTATAAAAATACTAGAAGAAAGTGCAGGGAAAACTCTTGAGGAATCAGCCTGGGTGAATTTTTTATGAGGAGGATTCCTCAGGCAATTGAAGCAGCATCAAAAATACACTACTGGGACCTGATCAAACTATGAAGCTTCTGCACTGCTAAGAACACAGTAAGTGTAGCAGGGTGACAGCCCTCAGAATGGGAGAAAATATTTGCAGGTTATGCCTCCGACAAAGGTTTAATAACCAGAATCCACAGAGAACTCAAACGTATTAGCAACAAAAGGACAAGTGATCCCATCTCAGGGTGGTAAAGGACTTGAAGAGAAACTTCTCTAAAGAAGACAGGCACATGGCCTACAGACACGTAAACAAATGGTCACCATCCTTAATCATCAGAGAAATGCAAATCAAAACTACTCTGAGATATCACCTAACTCCAGTAAGATTAGACCACATCACAAAATCCCCAAACCAGAGATGTTGGCATGGATGTGGAGAAAAGGGAACACTTCTACACTTCTGGTGGGAATGCACACTAATACGTTCCTTTTGGAAGGATATTTGGAGAATACTTAGAGATCTAAAAATTGACCTGCCATTCGATCCTATAAGTCCTTTACTAGGTATATACCCAGAAGACCAAAAATCACATTACAACAAAGACACGTGTACCAGAATGTTCATTGCAGCCCAATTCATAATTGTGAGGTCATGGAAGAAGCCCAAGTGCCCACTGACCCCCGAATGGATTAATAAATTGTGGTATACCATGGAATGTATACCATGGAATACTATGGAATACTATGCAGCCTTAAAGAAAGGTGGAGACTTTACCTCTTTCATGTTTACATGGATGGAGCTGGAACATATTCTTCTTAGCAAAGTATCTCAAGAATGGAAAAAAAGTATCCAATGTACTCAGCCCTACTATGAAGCTAATTTATAGCTTTCATATGAAGGCTATAATCAAACTGTAACACAATTATATGGGGAAAGGGGCAAAGAAGGGGAGGAGAGGGGAGGGGAGGGGGGAGGTTGAGGTGGAGGAAGAGTGATTGGTGGGGCCACACCTACGGTGCATCTTAGAAGGGTACAGGCGAACCTTACTAAATGCAGAATACAAATGTCTTCATACAATAACTAAGAAAATGCCATGAAGGCTGTGTCAATCAGTTTGATGAAAATGTTCAGATTGTATATGAAATCAGCACATTGTGCCCCTTGATTGCACTAATGTACAGAGCTATGATTTACTAATAGAAACAATTAAAAAAGAAAAAGAAATATCTTAGCTGGCCTTGACTTTACAATGTCTTATACTCAATAAGACATTATATTCAGACAAGATCTTTTAAATGGAATAAGATTATTAACATTTGACCATACCTTCAGCCGGAACACACGACCTACATGCATCTAAGAGTATATGAGCATTCTACTGCTTTATGATGAAGATACACAATCAGGTCCTCAAAACAAAATTGTTTGCCTGGCTACCTTCTGCTCAGCCCCATTTTGAGCTCCATCCTGCACCTCTCAGTACAGTGTGGGATGTTAATCGCTCACCTGATACCATACACTTCTTCCTTCTTAGCATTTGTTACAATTTGAAATTATACATTTCCTTTTGTGATTATTACTGTAATTAAATTGACACCTACATGAGAAAAGAGAATGGCTCTTTTATCTCATTATGGTTTCCTAGCATTAAGCATATAACAAGCACTCAATAACTATAGGCTAGATAAATAAATTAATTTTAAGTGGTTGTGAATGTGCGATAGTCACTTTTAAGCTTGATTTAGAAGTCTCCTCTGCTTTCATGACTAAATCTGATTGGGATAGAGGCGATGTTTTCCAGCTTTATGAAGGTACTACTGACAGATAAAAATTGTTTTGATATACACATTCATTGTGAAATGATTACCACAACTGAGCTAACATATCCATTGCTCATCACTTTACCTATTTATCTTTTTTTTTCTTTTTTTGCAACAAAATCTCACTTTGTTGCCCTTAGTAGAGTGCTGTGGCTCTTAGGCTCAAGTGATTTTCTTGCCTCAGCCTCCTAAGTAGCTGGGACTACAGGTGCCCACCAGAAAGCCTGGTTATTTTTAGAGATGGGGTCTTGCTCTGGCTCACACTGGCCTCAAACTTCTAAGCTCAGGCAATCCACCCATCTCAGTCTCCCAGAGTGTTAAGATTATAGGCATGAGCCACTGTGCATGGCCTATTTATCATTTTTTAAAAAGTTTTTGGTCTGGTGGTAACACTTAAAATCTCAGTAAACGTTAGGTATACAATACATGAAAGACATTATTAAGTATAGTTACTACATGGTACATTAGTTCTCAAGAACTTATTCATCCTACAACTGAAAATTTGTATTATTGGACCAACATCTCCTTACGTTCCCACCCCAATACCTGCCAACCACCCTGCTATGCTCCATTTCTGTGAGTTCAACTTTTTCAGATCCCACATTAAGTGAGCTCAGGTAGGGTACGCCTTTCTGTACCTAGCTCATTTCACTTGGCATAACATCCTCCAGGTTCATCCCTGTTGTCACAGATGACAGGATCTTATTCTTATGTAAGGTGGAATAGTATTCCATTGTGTATATATACGACAGTTTCTCTATTCATCCACCCATGAACTCATCAGTTGTTTCTGTATCTTGGCTATTGTAAATTGCTGCAATGAAGTTGGGAGTGCACCTATCCCTTCAAAAAACTTATTTTATTTCCTTTAGATATATATTCAGAAGTGGGATTACTGGGTCCCATGGTAGTTCTATTTTAAATTTTTCAAGAAACTTATATACTGTTTCCATAATGGTTTAAACAATTTACATTCACATCAACAGTGTGCAAGGGTTCCCTTTTCTCTCCATCCTCACCAATGCTTGTTATCTTAGTCTGTCTGATAATAGCCACTAACAAGTGAGAGGTGTTATAACTTTGATATACAGGCCGTTTTTGATAGGAAAAAAGTCAGAGCAGAAAAGACATTCCATTCCTGCAATTTGAGACATATATAAGAAATCCAAGATATCTAATATTTTCTGCCAGGGATGAGATTCTTCTTAATAGTATCTGCAGTTTGGATCCCCCTGATCTAACCAAAATGAGCCTATAAAGTTAAAATTGTTATAAATATAAATCTAAGACACATTATTTAATCTTGACATTTCACCCTTGGAGCTCAGGAATAGTGGCCAGGAGAGCTGTGTGGAAACATTCTGAGCACAGCCCGTTGGGAGGAGAACTGTGCTGTGGGCCATGCCCGAGTTGGGCTATGGTACCAGCAGGGTCCCTACCATGGGTGAAGTCCTAGCTAGAAGAAACATACAGCCAAGATGCTGTATTTGTACACGAGGTATCACAAACCACATACCGCTTATTTCAAATGATTGCCTTTTTTTTTGCATTATCTAGGCCACTGACACTTGGAAGGATTATTGTCAATCATCTTCACACATCACCTGCTCTGACAGGCTCTACAAGAGCTCACAAACAAACACTGTCCAGTCCCAAACCGTCCCCAAAACAGCAAAGCCCAGTTTCTAGTCGGAGCATCACTGAAGACCTGTCAAATAAATAAAACAGCAGGGGAACAATTCCAGCCAAAAAGACAGCCATAACAAGCACACAGAAAGCCATTCCTTTCTCTGAGTTAGCTGTATGCCTTCTCACCAAGCCCAAGTCCTGCAGGAAGTCACAGAGGCAAATACAGAACCCTGCTGCCACAGAAGTGTCAAACAGAACCACATCCCAGCAAGAATGTTAAGGATAAAGCCCTCTGGTAGACACCAGAATTGTCTGCCTCATTCTGAAATGTGTCCCAACTAAAATCACATGAAGTTAACTGCAACCTCTAACGCCTTCTGTAGCACTTACTTATAACATGTATTTTGGGTTTTCACATCCAATCATTAGGAATGGAGTTTGATATAGGGTCTTTAACTTGTTAATTTCCATCTATTCCTATTTGTCTAACAGACTGAGCTATTCTATTTTTAAAATAAAGACATTGGATTAAATGTTATGAGATATTTGTATGGAGTATCCATTGAGATAATCATGTTTCTTCATTCACTTTGCAAATCAATTACCTTAATCCAGTTATTCTCATTTGGCCGAGATCTCCCAACCCAAGAGATATTTGGCAATGTCTATATACATTTTTGATTGTCACATCCATTAAAGGAAGATACTATGATATTTAGTGGGGATTTAGAGACCAGAAATGCTAATGAACATTTTAGTTGCTAGAACAACAACCTTCTCCAAGCCCTGACAGCCAAGATTTATCTATTCCAAAGTGTCAGCGGTGCTGAGATTAAGAACTCTGAGTTGATAGACTTTGTAATATTTACTCTGATATCCTACTGTTGAATTTCCAATGAGCAACTTTCCAAGATAAACTTGACTTGATCATATTTTTAATACATTTCTGGATTCGATTCACAAATATTTTAGATTTTTGTAGCTATGTTTATAAGAGAAATGGCATACACTTTTCTTTATTTTTGAACTGTTGTTGCCATGTTTTGTCATCAGGGTAAAGCTAAACTCATAGAAGAGCAGAGAAACTTTTCTATTCCAAAATTTATTTTAAATAATTTTTTTATCAACATGCAACAAAATTCACTTTTGGTGGACAGTTCTATGTGTTTGGACTAATGCACAGAGTCAGCAACCACCACCACAGTAAAGATACAGAATAGATCCATTATCCCTCCAAATAATTCTGGTTTCCTACCCCTATCTTTCCTTTTAGAAAAACTACACTTTAAATTATAAAATTAATTCATGCTTATTATAATTAATCAAACCATATAGCAACATTTAAAAAATTATTTTCTACTTTTGTCCCCTTTCCACACTCAACTGGCACTAATGTTAATATTTAAGAGAATATTTACACATTTAGGTTTAAGGAAACTTTCTAAACAAGGTATTTAACAAATATGTATATATATACTCATATAATTTAAAAATGTTAGTGAAAATCACCATAAACAAAACCAACGGAGGGATAAATTGTTGGAACACCAATATCAGATAAATGTTGCCTACTCATAATAAGAAGAGAGCCCCCACAAAATGATAAGATAAAGGCAAAAAAGGTGGTAGAACAAAATATTAGCAAAGACTATCAACAGCAAAGTCACCGAGATGGAGATGCAAAAGGCCAAGGAACATCTTCCTCATTAGCAGTCAATTAAAAGCAAACTATTACCACAAAGATAACATTTTCCCCTCATCAGATTAGCAAGAATTAGATTAACATCTAGGTCTGAGAAGGCTGTGGGAAAACTAATGCTTTTGCAAATGTTGTTGGACAAATAGATTGCTTTGACTTTCTGGAAATTAATCTGGTCATGTCCATCACCATAAAAGGTTCGCATAGTCTTTGAGCCATAAATCTCCCTTGGGAAACTATCCACAGAAACACAATAACCAGTAAGTCAGAAAATGGCAGAATTATTTCTACTGATAAATAAGAGAAGAGACTACTTGTCCATAGGTGAATGTTTGAAACAATTATGACAAAACCATTCTATTAATTATTAGGCAGATATTTTAAAAAGAAACAATTCAATCTATGCATTCATCTGGAGGAAATTACAGGACAATTTTTAAGTTTTATGGTTAACCACAGTTCTGGGGGGGAGGGGAAGATACATGTACACATACACACACATATACAAACACTCATTTAGACTGATATGTGTCTGAAATTTTAAGTCTGAAATCAACCATTTGATAATTTCTTTCATTTTTTTTCTTTCCCTACACAGAAATACGACATACTGTTCCAAAAACTAGAATTAAACTAAGGATGAAAATAAGCCACAGTGGAATGAGATGATCAAGTGTCTTCAATGATGTAATACATGTCCTCACTGTTGACAACTGAATCTTCCCTGACTTGCAATAGAAAGCCACCCTCTCCCCCTAACATCCGGTGACGTTCTCATTAGAAGGTCCGGTTCTTCTAGGGATAGCTTAGCAAATGAATTTCATTTCAAGAGCCAAATTTGGCTGATTGGTAGTAGTTACCTGAAGCCATGTCAGGGCCTGGTATTAAAGGATACCATGATTAATTATCAATTATCAATGCCTTTCCCAAGAGAGGGGACTTGTAGGAGGGTTGGTAAATTGCTAATCCTGCCCTATGTGCTGTCCAGCCAGGCATTCTGGGATAGGAAACTGAAAACCTAGTGCCCATCAGTAGAAGAATATGGACACACTAATATGGCCAGACATTTACAAAATATTCTCAAAAACCTCGACTTCCAGTATTATTTACGGGAACATCCATTGACTTGGAATAGAAACACGCCACAGCTTTTGACAAGGAAAGCTAACACCCACTCCATTTGCACTTTTTAAAAAATATGTTTTCCAATCAGAGCAATTTAGGGCATGAAATTCAATTCATTAAAGACAAACAGATCATAATTCTGAAATTACTTTAGTTCATAACCATCTCACAGGGTAGGTCTCCTGGGCAGCTTTGGCTGAGAAAATATTTGACATTTTTAGGAAGCTACATAAAATTTTTCTAGCCTTTTATTATCATCTCAGCAAAGAAGTAGTACATTTATTTGATGGTAATGAGCGATGAATATTATTATTAATATAATTATACTAATTCATCATTCATATGAATACAACTAATGAAATATAGAAACATCTCCCCATATGGGTGAGTTACTTTTTAAGACGCTATTTGTAGATCTTTCT
The DNA here is from genome assembly GCA_963574655.1 of Perodicticus potto. NCBI lineage: Eukaryota > Metazoa > Chordata > Mammalia > Primates > Lorisidae > Perodicticus > Perodicticus potto. The sequence goes on from CAUYRH010073133.1 coordinate 31,316, forward strand.
GTTTGTGATCTAGAGGGGCCATAGCAGACCTTCCAGAAGTGGAAAGCACAGTTTCCAACATTATGTTTCTCAAGAAAATCTTCGTTTTCTCCTGAATTCACACCAGGACAGTCAGCACCAAATACCCATGCTGACGTTCTAGTCCCACTCTCAGCATTTCCCCACTGTATCATCTCTGCCTTGCTTCTCTCTGATTCTGGCTTAGGAAAGACATTTTCCACTCACTGTATAAGACGCACTTTATCCCTCAGGATTCTCTATGTTTTCAAAGGACTCTTCTCACTACGCATGAGGAATTCTTCACCTGGAAAGTATTCGAGGACCTTTTATGGAGACATTTTGAATAGGATTGGACCCAAGCACTTCAAGTGTACAGGAAAATGATTTTAATTAACTTCATAAAGTTCTGAAACTGTCACCATAGATGAATTCTAGGACATCTTCATCAATCCCATAGGATTCGTAATGCTTATTTACAAAACCCTTATTTTCACCCTTAGCCCCAGGCCACCAGGATTTCTGGACATTTCATATAAATGGGACCGTAGGATAACATGGGGGCTCTTGTGTCTGCTACTTTCACTTCAGTTACTAACTTGGAGAACAATCCATGTCAATCAGCAGTCTGTTAATTTTTAATGCTGAGTAGTGTCCCATTCTACTGATGTAACACATTTTGTTTACCCAATCTTTAGTTGATAGACACTTGTTTGCTTTCCAGGTTTTGTCCATGGTGAATGACAGTATTAATCACACTCAGGTGCAAGCTTTTGTGTGACTATCCAATTTCCTTTCTCCTGGGTGGGTACCTAGCACTGCAATTGCTGGGTCACATACTACATTTTTATGTTTAATATTTTAGTAAGCTGCCAAAGTTTTCCAAAATTGCTGTACCCATTTTCCACTCCCACCAGCCATGCACAAGGGTTTGGTCTTCAAGTTTTTGTTTCTTTCTAATTCTTACTTTTGCTTCTACCACAACAGAAACACCCATAGTCCTGATAATTTTACACTAATTGACATTATAGGTTTAACGTTCTTTACAGAAACACTTTGGAAACAGAATAAACATGTTTATGCCTGACGGACATGGTGGTTAAGAATACAGTGAGCACACACAGCACTAATGTGCTTCATCCTGCCTTTTGTTTTTGGAGTGAGGATTGTTCCTATTTGATACAGTTAATTAAGACAGGTGATTCTGTAACGCTGATGTGGTAGACAGTACATGGTACTCACAGCTGACATTTACTGAACACTTTCCAAGAACTGACCCTACGGAGGTCATCAGCTGCTTTGTTGTGTGTAATCAATAAAGGCTGCGAAGCAGCTGTAACTGTCTACAGACTTGGAGACTAATGTTTAGGAAACCTGAGTAGAATCCCCAATGCCGTGCAGGTATACATGGGAAGAAATGTCCTTCCATCATAAGATCCTTAGTGGGAGAATGTGACCAGTGCCATGCACTGTGAGGAAGAAAGAGCTGTTGCCATATGCAGAGAACAGTGGAAGCATAAAAACACATTGAGCACATACCTACCCCAGGGCCTTTGCACCTTCTGTTCCCGCTGCCCTCAGTACTCTTCTCCCACATTTATGCAGATCTGTTAGGTCACATGCACCAAAGCTCATGATTCACATCAGTTAGAGTTGTGTTCATCTGGCTATAACCAAAGCCACAGGAAGAGTTCATTTCTCCTGACTAACAAGGTCCCATATCAGGTACTCCAGGGCCTGCATGAAATCTCATCTCTCCTCAGGTCCTACAGTTCTGAATGTGTGGCTTCCATCTTGGACTGCCTCATGGGCACAGGATGGCTGCACTGACTCCCTTCCTCTGCCAGCATTTAGGAAGGGAGATTATGAAGGCAAAGATAACAAGAAGAAAATCCTCTGCTTTTGGTTTTATCCAGGTTATGTGGATGCACTATTCATCCCAGTTTTTGTTAGGAAAAGATGAAGCTTACATGCCCTTTTTAAAAAGTTTGCATTCCCAGAAGAAAGTAAATCTTGCAAATTTCCTAGAGAAGGAAAACTTAAAAGACACACAATCACAAGTCTTAGGATACTGCATTGCAATAGCTATTAAGCCTTTGATTTTACTTCAAGGGACAGTTTTATTTTAATTGCAGTATTAACAGATTTTGCAGGTATTAAGTCCTGCCGAGTTGATCCCAAACAACTTCCCATCTTATCTCTGCTCCGACTGCTCTGCGCCTTCAATCTTCTCTCAGATCAACAGAAGTTTCTCCATGGGAATTTACACTTCTGTAAAAATTCATATCTAATAATAAGTAACTTACCTCCCTGATAAACCAAAACACAAAATCTACGAAAAGAAAAGAGTGAAACTAGGGACAAGAAACAAAAACAACAAAGAAAATCAAAAAGATTGAAGGTCAGATGCGATGTAATCAGAAAACACACAATCCATTCCATGTTTTTATGAATTGATAATTTCATTTTTAAGTTGAATAATTTTAAAATCATTGTTTCAATTGGATAACCCAGCCTCCAGGTGTGTTTTGTGAAGATTCTGCAACACAATAGCATCTTATTACTGGGATATTCCTAAACATCTTTTGTTCAAACAACAACACCACCAAGAAACAAAAATGATCATGGCCCAAGTGTGAAATTTAAATGATGAATGCCGAAGCAGGGAAAGTTTCAAATTTGCATTTTTCTATTTTGCCACTTTGTAGCTAATGTTGATACATGTCCAAGAATTCTTCACCTGTTTTATTACTTGAATGAGGGATTTCATTGCTTATACATGCTATAGAGAGAATTCAAACGAAAACCTTGATTTTTATTTATTTATTTATATATTTTCAGCCCTGGGACAAAAATCTTGTTTTCCTTGGCAGAGAAACATGTTATCCATGGTCACTCCTCAATTTTACATATTCATGGTAGCTGATATAAAACAATATTAAGCTTCAGAAGGCATTGTGCTTTTTATGTAAATGTTTGACTCGAGCATTTTTTCAAGGGAAAAGCTATTTCTTTCCATTACTTAGTCCTTACTCCATAAGAAAACACTTGAAGAGAACAGTGCATTATTATCACTACTGAGAGAGAGGGGTGCAGGGGAAAAATGCTTCAGCAGTGGCTTGGAAAGTTTCTAGAATTTGGTCTGGGCATAGCTGAAGAAATATGCTTTGGAAACACAAGACTCCTTAAAAGCAGCTTTTAATTTCACTGAATGGTTTAAATTCACCATAGTCTAACATCTTTCAAGGTGGCCTAAGTGTGTGGTGGTGATCCTGTCCTGCACTCAATATAAAGAACCTAGATTTAGGGTCAGACAAGCCAGATCTGGCAGTGAGGGGACAGCTGCCATTCACAGAAATCACTCCAGTGCTTGTGAGCAGAAAGGCATTTAATAGAGGGGATTGCTTTTCAAAATTGTCAAAGAAATAGGCTCTAGATGGGAATTCAGGAGTGACCTCCTGAATAACATCAGGAAACTGGCAAGTCAAGAAACCTTTGCCCCCCTGTTGCCTCCTAACACACACCTTAGTTGTCTGCCATCTGGGAGGTGCTGCCAGTATTGCAGGGCCCAGGGTCTCAATGGCCCTTCTAGGTTCACACCAGAGACGTGATGCTTCACGCACCACTGCTTCTCACCTTCTCAGTTCCAAGTGTGGACTGTGCATGAGGGCAGATGATGAGCTGATCCTTAATCCTATCTGAAGCTCTGGCAGCTAAGGGGTCTGGGAAGCTCTTCAATCTCTGCAGGTCCTGCAGGAGACTGGCCCAGTCACTGAGTGAGCTGTTTTACAATCTTTACCACATGCAGGCTTTAATCCAGTTCTGCTATTTAGCTGTGTAACGTTGCTCAATTCCACTCAGCCTCAGTTTGCTCATCTGTAGAATGGTGATACAGTCGACCTTCACATAGGGTTGATCATGAAAGTTAAATAATCTCCAGTCCCTGACAATAGGAAGACGTGCAGTTAAGCACTGGTTAACTTTTCCTTCCCTATCCTTGGTGCAATTCCCCAGCTGCCAACAACTGCACTCAGTGAAAAAGGAAAAATGTTCCTTTATTTATTCCTTGGAGGTGGACGGAGATATAGAAAAGACCCCCAGGTAAGTGGGGAAGATGAGCATACTTTTAAGCCAGACTATTGGAATACCTAGATCATATTGGCTGGGCTTCCACGCACATGCCTGGCGGAGGAACCTGCTCTGTGATTAAATATCAATTACAGGGCAGCTGAGACCCCTTGGGTGCAATCCCAGATACTCAAACTCATGCTCTTCCATCTTAAACTAGGGGGGTCCCAGGAGGGGAGACAGGAGCTGGTGCTTTGCCTGTGATGACCGCAGCTGGGATGGTTTCCTTCCAGGCTCTGTCTCCTTTGCTCCTCACAGCATCCCTGGAGGTAGCTGCTGCCTGTGTCACCCGCTTATGGTCAAAGACACTGAGTTTCAGGGAGATTCAGTGACCCATTCGACAATCGACAATCCCAGTAGCCAAGCCCGAAGTCTGTCCTCTTCCCACTGCAATGTGCCACATCTCCAGATTCCCAAAGAATTCTTCCTCTCTCCTCCAGACTTTCCAGAAGCCAGATTTCTTTCTGTTAATCCTTTACAGAGGATATTATTGAGGGTAATGCCACATCTGTCATGTCTGGGCTGAGAGCCGAGTATTCAGATGCTTGAGTGTCTCCTGTCTTCTCTAAAACTACGCATACGGTGGGGGAGGCCTTTGGGGCTCTGAATTTCATATCATGGGTTACGCTGTATAAAGCAGATCTGGGTTCTATCTGCACCATACCAGTATTCTCCTCCTGCCCTGGTTTTTACAGCAGCCAAATGTACACAGTTCCACCTTTGACCCCATACAGCTGATCATGTGGCAGCCATACATGGATTCAGACCATGCCACCACTACTGGAAAGCCCCACTGCCCTCTCTTCTCATGCTGGGTAAAACCCTAAGTACTCGCCACCCGCTGAGTCCCCATGATGGCGGGTCCTTGCCCACGTCTTTCGCCTGCCTCCTCTCACACCTCTTCTGCTCTGTCCAGACTTCTTGTTGTCCTTGAACACACCAAGCACATGCCTACCCCAAGGCCTTTGTACTTTCTATTCCCTCTGTCCTCAGCGGTCTTCCGGCACAAATACGCAGATCTGTTAGGTCTCTGCTCAGGGTTATATCAGACAGATGCTCCTCCACTACCAGACGTACCCTGCTCAGGGTTATATCAGAGAGAAGCTCCTGAACTACCAGACGTACCCTGCTCAGGGTTATATCAGAGAGACGCTCCTGAACTACCAGACGTACCCTGCTCAGGGTTATTCAGAGAGAAGCTCCTCTACTACCAGACGTACCCTGACCATCATGATGGGGCATGAGTGTGCTTTGCTCACGTCTGGACTCTGATCACGTCTAACACGTTACACATGTGCGCATGGATGGATGGAAGATGTGTTCATGCATTTTATTTCCATTCACTTTAATGTAAGTTTTATGACAGCAGTTTGTCTGTTTTGTCCAATGCTGTATCCCAAAGTGCCTTGAGTCCTGTCTGACACATATAGTCACTTACCAAATATGTGTTGAAGGAATAAACCAATCTTTCTTCACTGGCATAAGCCATAAAGGCATGAGAGAGGCCACAGACCTTCCGTGCTGTGCCCTGCGGTGTGAGAATCCTTTCTGACAGAATTATCCTTATCCAAGGACAAGCTGTTCAAAATGACCTTTCCCAGACCAGCTCCTTTTTATTCATAAAAAAACCCCAGTCTCAATTATCCACACATAACCCAGGTAAAATAAACATGCATTAATTCTGCATAGGCAAATTAAGGGGGATAGGTGTCTTTTATGAAAACATTTTTAATAGCACACATATAAATGTACAAATGCCAAGTGTGCAGATGGATGAATCAGTACAAGGTGAAACACATCCCGGACCAGCACACAGACCAGAAGCTGAACTTTGCCAGGAGCTTGTGCCCTCCCTAGGGTCACTTTACAGGCAGGACCCATCCCAAGGTTAGTCATCATCCAGACTCCTGACTATTGACTATTTTAAAATTCCATAGAAACAGAATCATACAATGTGTGTGCTTTTGAATTGGCTCTTTGACTCACAATAACGTATCTGAGATTCACCCATCTTGCCTCATGTCATTTATCCTCAGTCTTTGCTACACACTATTCCGCACCACAGTTAATGTGTCCATTCTACCACTGGTGATGGGCTTTGAGTTATTTCTCGGTTTTAGCTATTACAAATAGTGACAGGGGCATCCTTGTCCATGTCTTTTGGTGAACACACACACATGTACACATTTCTGGTGGGTATATCCCTAGAAGTAAAATTGCTGAATCACCGAGAATGCCTGTTTTAGCCTTAGTAGTTATCACCAGTTTCCCAAGTTTACTACCATGAGAACCATTCCATGAGGATTCCATTCCACATTCTCACTGAATTGATAATATGTGATCTGGACTTGTTTGCTTTCTCCTTTGCATTCCTTTCTTCCCTGTCCTTTGATCAAAGGGAACTTCAGACATGGACAAAAGAAAGAACCGTGTCCTCCAGTTTGAGCTTCTGTGACGATTACACCTGCTTCCAGAAAGCAGCATCTGCAGAAGCAGGGATTTTTTCCCAGAGAGTAAACACACATTCCCCAGGATGAGGCAGCAGAGGGAAGAGGCTGGGTATCCAAGAACAGGGCCACTGTGGCTGCTGGGAAATGCCAGGGGGCTGGCGGAGGGGGATGTTCCGCCATATGACCAGGAAGGGACAATGGGAAGTGGAGTTCCCTAGTCTTGGACCACAGCTGTTTACTATTTCCTCTGTTGATGTGGAGAGCTTTTTAGTTTGGTGTAATCCCAGTTGCCTATTTTTGCTTTTATTGTCTATGTTTCTAAGGTCTCTTTAAAAAAAAAATTACTACCTCAGATTAATGTCATAAAACATTTTCTCTGTGTTTTCTTCTAATGGTTTCATAGTTTCAAGTCTCACATTGAAGCCTTTAATTCATTTTGTGTTGATTTCTGAAATTGGCGAGAGATGGGGTCTAACTTCATTCTTTTGCATGTGGTTATCCAGTTCTCCCAACACCATTTATTGAAGAGAGTGCTCTTTCCCCACTACGCAAGTCTCCTAAGCTGGAAGCAACCCAAGTACCCATCAACAGAATGGATGAATAATGTGTGGTGTACATACAGCAGATACCACTCAACACCATACAATAACATAGCTGCAAGACACTGATAGCATTGTGATGAAAAGAAGCCAGACACAAAAGAGCACACACTATTTAGCACCTCCATCGCTGACCAACTCCCCACACTGACCACCTCCTTAAGTTGACCTAATTTTCATAGACTGGACATGCCCCCCACATATGTATCAGTACAGGAGGCCTAGTTCCTCATGTTGACCACGTCCGTATGTTGACCAGTTACAGTCCCTGGGTGGTCAACCTACAGAAGCTTTCCTATATGTTCATGAACTGAAGTCCTGATGGCTTCATGTTCATCAGGTTCAGTAACAGGAAATACTAATCTCTGGCTAAAGAGGCCTGAATAACTTTGTTCCTTGGGTCGGACAGGTACCAGCTGGGGAAGACACAAGGGCATCTGTTGGGATGAGAGAAATGTTCTATGCTTAGATCGGGCTCCTGGGTAAGTGAGTACATCTTCTGGAAAATTTCATCACCTTGAATACTTAAGGCATTTGCACTTTTATGATACAGGTTGTAACTCAATGATAAATGGTTTTTTTAAAATGCTCTTATATCATCGGTCAACTAGGTGTTGAACAGAAATAAACTGACATCAAAAGGGGAAAAGGGTAACTGACATAATTTCACAGAGCAATACACATTTTCATCAGTTCCATTCATAAAAAGGCCAGATGGAATCCTCTTGGAGAGTTTCTGACTGTGATTCTCTGTAGACTCACTGTTGCCGTAACTGCTGGCCACTGCATCCTCATTCCATGTCCAGCACTGGATTAAAAAGAGACCAGTAGCTACCAGACTCACATCTTTCTTGCAGGACCCTCCTCAAGCAACCAAGGCTGCAGGAAGTTAAGTGGAAAGGAAAGCGAAACAGGATTTGGGACTTTGGGAATTACCAAATAAATGAAAATTAATACTAAATGTTCAAAACCGAAATGCACATATTTAACCAAGTTTGCCTTGAGCAGCAGATCCTCTTTGGGAGTTTGGAAAGCAGTCAGAGTTTCTGTTTATGCTAAATGCCAGTAATCTAATAGCAGAAAAGTCCCACTACGAATAGTTCCATCCAAACCTCTGAAGGCCAGCATTCTCTTTGCATGCTATAATGAGTCAATATTTTTAAACGTTACCTTAGTTTTTCCCTGTAACCACTCTTTACCCTCCAAGCATGAGATATTCTCTGTGTTCCCGTAAAGGCACACATAAACCGTTCTCTCCAACCACTAACATGTTTTAAAATGTGATAGATGATGCTACTTTTTTTTCCAAATACGTTCCGGCTTTCCCTCTGGTTGGATTATTCTTTCCTGTCTCTTTAACATCAGACTTGGACGTGTCCCTCACTTTTAACCCATGGAATGTGGAATGTCGGCACAGACGTCCGAAGCGCCATGTAGCTGCGCAATCTCTTTTCCACATTCCTGAAGGCAAACATGGCCCTGATAGCGGGAGCTGCTTTGGTCTCATCCCAGAAGAAAAAAGGGGTGCCAAACAGCTAAACTCAGCCCAGCAGGGCGTACGATCAGGGCACAAAGGAAACTTCCTATGAGCCTCCTCAAATCAGGGTCATTTACCACCTACATGGTTACCTAAACTCACCTTTACAAAAATCTAGTTGACATCAGATTAGCAGAAAGGACTCATGTGCACAGAACAAGGGGCAGATCTGGAGTACCCATTATAATGGCAATCCATACCCAAACTCACATTGCTCATGCTTGGAAGAGACTGGGCAAAGTCCAAAAGGATGAAAAGATGCTCCCACAAAGGGGTAAGGTGGATATTTGAAATGAAAGCAAGGAATGGAGAGAGACTGTGAGTGTGTGAAAACAAGGCCAGTTCTATTTCCCTGTGAGAAGATGCTAGAAAGTTTGAAGCGATGTGGAGGATGAAGAGCCCAGCAGCCTGTGACTAATCTCTTACGTGGCAGTCAGAACTCAGAGGGAGCAGCTGTGTGGGCGTGTGCAGGCAGAGGAGACCTTACACCTCAAGACAGAGCTTCTCCAGGCTCAGTGCCGGGAGAGCAGAGCAGACTGCTCCCGTGTCCCACAAAAGCACAGGTGTCTCTAACAGGCTGCTGGGTGTGAAGCTCACTTTTACATAAGAAAGAGCCACAGGTAGAGAAATCTGAAGTCAGTGGGCTACCTGATGGCCAGATCCAGATGCCCCTTCCTTCTCCTAAACCCTTGCAATTGCAGACCACTCAGAACCTAGAATTCTACCAACAGGCAGGAAGCTGGGATTGGCAGGAGAGGGTGTGATAGAGCCTAAGGCAGCTGAGATGGACGGGCACTCAACTGACAGAGAGGGGGTCTGAGACGGAAATCTAGAATGACCATGAAAAATAATGTTAAGTCCTGCATGTGAGATTTGAATCCAGCATTAATATATTTGCCAGTGATGACTGAGAACTTCATTTGTCCAGTTTTGGTGAGGGCTTTTATGGATTCAATGATACGTAAGTCAGAGTCCAGACAGGAAGGCAGAGTTCTTGTCTGGAGTTTAACAGAGCAAATTTAATCCAAGGAAGTAGTTTAGAAGATGGTAGATGTTCATGAAGATGCACAAATTCTGTACACATATCTGTGTATGTACTACACTTCAGTAGATACTTCCAAAGGCGCTGGAATAACTGGGAACCACAGGAGGGAGCGCAGAGGAAACTCACGAATCAGTGGTTACAGGAAGGAACTCACATCTCCACGGATGGAGGCAGCACGGAGGAGGTGGCTTCACCCAAACCAGAGCCACCTGGTAGGAGCCGCAGTCACAGAAGACGCTGGAGGTACAGAGATACAACCACTGTGTGAGATGCTGGGAGAGAAGGGGGGGAGAGGGAGAAGAGAGAGGTAAGAAAGGAGAGAGGGAGATAGAAAGAAAAGAGAGGGGGAGAGAGAGAGAGAAAGAATGAGAGGGAGAGAAAAAAGAGAAGAAAAGAAAGAGATGGAGAGGAAGGGGAGAGGGAGAAAGAGACAGAAAGGGAGAAATTGAAAGATAGAGGAAGGTAGAGAGAGAGGAAAAGAAAGAGATAAGAAAAGGGAGAGAAAAAGGAAAAGAGAGAAAAAGATAGGAAGGGTGAAAGGGAAAGAGGGAGGAAGGGACGGATAGCAAGAGAGAAGGAGAGTGAGAGAAAGAGACAGGAAGGGGAGAGAGGAAGAGGAGGGGGAGAGAAAGGGAGGAAAAGAGAGAACGGGAAAGGGAGAGGAAGAAAGAGAAAAAGAAAAAGAGACTGAGCAAGGAAGAGCAAGGAACTGTCTTTCCCGGTACTCTCAAACTCCTACTTTGCCTCTCACTGGTCAGATCTGTCCAGCACCCAGTGGGAGAGGAGCCTGAGGAATGCAGTTTGCCAGGATGAGCCCCCTGTTATTCAGAGCGGAGCAGAAAGCTGGTGGAGAAGGATGTGTGAGCCGCACGCAGGAAGCACCTTGTTCTGTATCTGCCGGGATAAGGAGCACAGCCGTGCTTGGGAGAATGCGCATACCCATGCATGGAGGTAGGAATGACCCTGGACTTAGAGTCACAGGGCGCGTCCTCTTCCTCATGCTGCAGCAGCAGGCAAGGCCCTCAGGAGGGCCCACTTTCTGGGACATGAAACAGAAATCTCAAGTGGGATGCTGGGACTCGGAGCGTGGCTAGGAGGCACAGAGTCTTCTGCGTGCACAGGCCCCCCTGTCCATTCTCTTACATACAGCATGTCTGATATGGGATAGGCTGAGTTAGTATGGATGGGGAGCTGAAAATTGTTGGATCTCAAAGCTCAGCAAAAACTGAACACACGTTTGCCTGATGGCTAATGGTAAAATGCTAAAATCCATACACATTGCTCATGCTTGGATAAGCCTGGACATCGTCCAAAATAGGACCAGGGAGGGGTTAAGTGCATTTCATTTATGACGCAAAGTTGGTCACACACCTTGTCTCTATCCATCTTGGTGTCTGCAAGAAACGCTTTCCTGGATGCTATGCTGGGTTGCCCAGGTCACCCCTGCAAGACAGAGGCAGCCACTTAGGGTACTGGTGGCTGACAATGTCTAGAAATTGCCCCTGGCTGGAGAGAACTACCTCCCTTGGCCAGGCTCCTCCAAGGGGAAGTGTCACGCCATGACTTCTCCAGGTTGGCAGCCTTGCTTCAAAGACGTCCTGCACACAAACCCTCATCTCCTTTCTCCTCCCGGGGAGGGCTCCCTGACACCAGTGCGTACAGCAGCCCTGGGACCCTCAAGGCCGTCTGCCTCCCTGCCTGTCCCCGCACCTCAAAGTCTGTATAAGTCTGCAGGTGCTGAGAAGCTCCAGCATTTGACCTGTTAAGTCCCATTCTGATGTCAAAAACCGCTTTCCAGGCGCTCTGAGCTGATGATAACACAAGAAGACGGAGACGAAAGCCAAGCTTGGTGAACAACGATTCATGCCCAAGGACCTGCTCCCCACTCCTCAGTGTCCTTGGGAAGCCTCGCTGCCTCCTGCCCTCGTCCGCACTCACCACAACCCTCTGTCCACTTCTCCCCCTCTCCATCCATCCCCCATCTCCTTCCCTTCCTCACTCTGCTTTGCTCCACCATTATCAATCTGCTTTCTTTCCTGGGTAACACCCATACTCCCTTTTCCTGCTCTGGGCGTCCCCTTGTCTGCGGCACTGTCCCTCCCCCTGCTCGTGGCTCTAAAGCTCTGCGTCCTTCCTCAGATGGAGCCCTTGCACCAGGCCTGGCCAGTAAACACGCGTCGTAGGCTTCGTCCACAGGACCCACAGGATTGCAATGATTGAAATCAGAGTTTAATTATTTTCCTAAACTGACAAGCAAAAGATTTTCTTTCTTTCTGAATCGAAAGTAGTAGCATCTCAGCCCTAATTTCTGGGGACTCTCCTCTCCCTGCATGGGTTATAAAGAAAAGGGGAGACAGAACAGGGGAAGGGTGAGGTTATGATGTCAGCACGTGAACCCCTGGATCCAGCCATGTCTGAGGTCTTAACCCTGAATTCTCCAGTTTATAGGCCTTTAAGGCTTAAGCCAGCATGGATTGGGTTTGTCACTTGCATAGCCCGAACCAATTACACATAGTCACAACGCCCAGGGTGCCTCCCCTGGAAGTTTCTATTTTTATTTGTTACAGGTCAGGTTTCCCAAAGAGCGGATGCTGAGATTAATTTATATGCAAGAAGTTTTTTGAAACATGTAACTGGGATAAACATCTGTAGGGGAATGAAGGAAGCAGCCAAGGTAGAGGGGAAAATCAAACTGTGACGCAGACACAGAGAAGCCTTGGAATCCCCAGGGAGGTTTGGGCCCCAGCTGTCCCTGCAGGATAGTTCCAGATTGATACCAGGGGCTAGGCCCTTACCAGTTCTGTTGACCAGTTACTGGGTTCAGACGAGGGGCAGGCGGCTCACTGGTGCGGAGGGCAAATTCAGAAGAGGGACTTAGGTGACAGGTGTCGGCTCAGAGCCCTCCTAGCAGCTAGGGGCGGGGCGAGGATCCCAGTACTGAATGGAGGGCACCCAGGCACCCACCAATGGTGCAGTAAGTCCTTGAACAGCCAGAGATGGGGGTCATCGTGGAGAAGACATGGTTTGACTCGATTAGCTTTTTTCATCCCGAAAGCCCAGGAATATTGAGTTTTCCTGTAGAATACTGATGTTCAAGCTTTCAAGCCTGACTCCCGGGTGCTGTGAGTGGCACCCTCCGGAGCCATGCGCTTAGCTTCCCTGCTAATGCCCACACAGGAGCATACGTGTCTGTTCATTCGAAAGTATTTATGGAGAATACAATGTCTCAACAGCAGAGGGTTTAGCAGGGAACAAGGGAGATGATATCTCTGCCCTTCCAGCAAACACATACATTAAATCAGTCCTCCATAAAACTGTGTTTATTAATTGACATTTAGTGTCCATTCTGTCACATGCACATTTCTCAAATCTCTGCTCTTAAAGATCTCCGTCCTCCCTGCCCCTGGGTGGTGACAATAAATGAATAAATGAAAATATTCACAGCGTTGTGCTGTGTAATGCTGATTAAAAGCAGGGAATTAAAATCCGCTGTCAACGATATATTTCAGGCTTTGATTTTTCACAATTTCTCCTTCTGTTACTTATGGGGGAAAAATGCTGCCGTGGTGATTTCTTTATTAGAAATAGCCATTGTGCCTGCCAAATTTTAATCAACTCGTCTGGGCATCAGACCCACTGGCAGTAATTGTCTTTAGGAAATAAATGCCTGGGGTGTGAAGCGTACCAAGCACGGATGTGTGGCGAGGTTCCCACGTGGACTGCACACAGCATCATCTGACTACCATTTCCGACCTAACACAGGCTGATCTGCGGTGACAGAAACCAGTGTGGGGCCCGCCCTGCACAGACACAAACCAACTTCTCTCTCTGTGTCCGTCTCCCCTCACCTTCCCCGACATGGAAGTCTGACTTCGCAGAGCAGAACAACTTCAGTCACTCCCGAATTTGCTTTTCTAACTACTATCCAAAATCCAGCATTTTATCGACTTTATTTTTCCCCTTAAGAATTATTTCTATTTCAGGAAACAGTCTGGGTCAGGAGTCCTACTTCGGACGCTGGTATGCAAACCATGCAAACGTAATGCCTCTTATGAAATGGCTCGCCTTCTCTACCGAAAAGAAAGCTTTTGGTAAAGCTTTACTCGTTCTGAGAGGAAGCTTCATTGCACTACTGTTAAGTGAAAACTGCGACCATCTGCCACCAATAGGAGGCAGCCATAATCATAACCAAGAAGGAAATAGAACGATGCTATTCATTCTGACCGCAGACAGCCTGCCAAGGGCTCTGTGTCTGGACTTGTTCTCTCCTGTGAAAAATGAGGTAAGCAAATATTAGAATTTAGAGACATCCTGGTATCAAACAGAGCCTTTCTCTTTGAGGCAATCGGAACGATCGGAGAACTTGAAAGAGGTTAATTTCTCACCACGAGGTCCACTGCTATATGTGAAACCGTGTCTGTGTACTAGACACATTAACATCCTGTCTTTTGACAAGTGCTAGGGTGGAATGAGCATCCCTAGGTATATCATAGGTATATGTATATAATAGGAATATGTCCATTCCTAGGTATGGAAATAGCACTAGGATCAGGGGAAGGGAGTTCTCCGTTGACTCTGTCACTAAGGAGCTGGGTGATGCTGAGTTCACCATTTGCCCCATCTGGGAACCATTTCCCTGGTTTGTTATAATCCATAAGGCGTCTTTTAGCCTCCAACAAACAGTCTGCTTCTTAATAACAAGAATTATGGCTTAAAAAACATCTATATCTTCAGGATAAGCATGCAATGAGATAAGGTTTGTAATGCTCTCAGTACAATGCTTGTCCTTACAGCTGCTCAGTACGTTTATGCAGGATGAGGGACAGAACTGCAGCCCGGCCATGGTCTGCCTGTCAGGCTCCTTGACAAACATTTCACACATTAACATTCTTCACGATTATGTAGGAGGTGCTCATTCTGCTTGTCTTACAGATGGGGAAACTGAGGATTAGCCTGGGCAAGTAACTTTTTAAGAGAACAAATTCTGAAGCATGTATTTTCTTATGTGAAAAACTTTGAGCCCACAGGACAAGTAAAGAATGCTCCAATGAGCCCTTGATCCACGTTTAAACAGTTGACTTTGCCATCTTTACTTCATCCAATACTCTTCAGGCTAAAGTATTTTGAAGTAATTTACATGAAGTACTATTAATTCCTGTGCTACACTTACTATTTAACACTATGCCAATGACATACCGCAAATCAAATATTTTTGAATGCACAGAAGTAGGGAGACATTCAAGTGTCTTGAATCTCTGAAAGGAGGATAACATATCATAGAATTCTAGCCAGCCAGCAGCAGTAAGAAAATGGTGAAGATTATGTAGCACATTGGTTTTCTTCATTTTCTGATAAAGTGAGATTTCACGGTCCACAATGAGAACCGAGTGTTGTAAGGAGGGAAGACCCCGTATGTTGGGTTTAGGAGATCCAGGGTTCGAAGCCTGGGTCAGTCACTTCGTTAGCCTCTGACCTGGGGAAAACTCTGAAAATCCTCAGACTTCACCTACTCAACAGTGAGGCTCATAGGAAAGCTTGAGAGTAAGTCAGGTATCTACGGTAGAGCTTAGCCCTGCCTGATATTAAGAAATGAATAACTGACCAGTTCGACTCCCAATAACCACGCGGAGACTGCCTTGTCAGTTTCTACCATACCCATCAGACCACCAGGGGTTTAGGAGCTCCAAGGTACCAAGGTATAACACATATTCCGAACTCCACCTTTCTACAGGACTCTCCTTGGTTGTGCTAAGCACCAGCACGGTACCCTGGCATCTCAGCACCTGAGTGTTCACTTATACAAATTCAACTTCAGGTGGTATTGAAAAGCAAGCTGGCTGTTCCTCTCAGTCATTCAATCCCCAGGAATGATATGAAATAGAAGTCATGAATGTGCTATTCTCAAGTGTTTCACAATATGAAAAATCTCAGCACACCAAATTCCAGTCCAATGCTTGAAAGCTCTTCTAAGTTTTATACCGTGTGGCACTCAGTGAAAGCCAAGTACTTCCTAGGGTATTCAATGGAAACAAAGTGACCCCTCACCATAGGGGTGGTCTGTCTGTTCAGGGCTGAAGGACAAATAGACATGCTTGGTTAGTTGAAAGTAAACTGCAACTTTTCAAAGTTTTTATTTTTTTCAAAGATTTTCAAAAATAATTTTGACTCGAGATGAGTTTTAGTGGTGCTTTGATTTCACAGTCTAATCCTCATGTAAGTTAGATTTTAAGTAGGGCTAAAATGCACTTCAGATTGAGAAGAGGGGGAAAAAAGACTCCACAAGGAGCGCTGCCTCAAACACATGTTGACACAGACGTACTGAATGCGCGTCAGCAGGGAGAGAGTGAGGCCAGAACTTGCAAGTTTGTTTGTGTCACTGCAATGGGGCATTCAGGAGCGCTCATTAAAGCAATTCCTACGCGTCCAGAAGGGCATTTTGGCAACAGGAAGTTTCCATAACTTCTTACCAGGTCTTCTTGGGCTCCAGCAGGAGTGTCGACTTTTCCCTCCTGACTCATAAAATTTCAATAATGTGACGCAGATGATCTGCCCTCTCCTGAATGTTCACTTCCTGGGCTTCCTGCAAAGTGACTGAAGCTCCCTAATATTGGCAGGGCAAATAAAATGCACAGATGCTAACAAGGAGGTTTTCATAAACATACATCAGAAAAACCTGCCAGAATTTACCCAGCTAGCAACATGGAACTCTGACAAGCAGGCAGTGATCGTGGTGAAGTGTGTTTAAAAGCCAAACCTATGTACTGCATAGCTGCACCCCCTGGCATGTCTTGCTTTCCTATGTAAACTTTCTGATGCATACCTGGTGCTTGCAGAATGAGCATTAGTTATGGCTACAAGATGTTTTATCCACAAGTTTTGGGTAGCAATCACAGGGAAATAAATCATACATACCAGTGAAATATTAAGAAATGGAGGAGCAAGCATATTGATAACCAAACAAAAATCTTGAGCTAAAACATGTAAATACAAAGAAAGAATTTCATTCATGAAGCCTAGGTCAAGTGGGTTCATTAAAGACATCAACAGTTAAAAAACTGACTGCAAAAGCAAGCCCACATTAGGGTTTTTCTCATGTAATAAGAGAGAGAAAAGATATCCAGTACAGGGATAGCATGAAGATAACGGGAATCCTGGCAGGAAGGAAAGGGCAAAGATTAAAGAAGTATGCCACTGGAAAATATTCTTCCAGAAGCTCCACCTAGAAAATGCCACCTGCACTTGATTGGCAAGAATTGGGTCATATGGCTACTCCTAGCTGCAAGAGAGTCTGGCAGGGGAGCTGCACCTAGAACCTCACTCCCTCAAACTGCTGAAAAAAGGGCAAAGAGAATTTTAGGTACAAATTGTAATATAAAGCTGGGGATAAATAGCATGTCTTGAATTGGGTTTCTGGGGGTCAGTTTAAAGAGATAAAGTATTATCTCTAAGCGCTGGTGAATTCTTCCCAGCTCCTCATTTCCGGCAAGTCACCATACAGGAATCATGATAGATGGATATCTCTGCACTATTCCATTTGGTCCACTTTGCAGAACAGCAAAGAGAATTATTGGATTTTGCCTTAGAAAGGGGCAGTGTGTAATAGTGCCTGTCTTGGAAAAAATAAATAGCATGCCAAATGTCGGAAGAAAAGCTTCCCTGTTAATTGTGAGGACCACTACACCCAGACTTGGGTTTGACAGACTGAGAACCAAATACTTCAAACTCACTTTCTAGTTGATCCATAAAATTTTGAAGCCATCTCTGAAGAGGCAAAAGCTGTTTTTATCTTCCATGTTTACAAAGTGAGTTCAGGTCACTTTGAAATCTTTCCTCTTGCTTTTAGTGAATGATGACTTAATTCTTAGAAGCTTCACCCTCCTCACAACTCAGCAATGGTGCTGTGAGGCCCACGTCTGCAACTGAGTTCTCCACTCAGTGTCTGGGCACATTGAAGAGCTTATAGGTTGGCATTAACATGATCTTAAAGGAACATCCTGGAAATTTGTGAGGTGATAATCTTTACTTCTGGAACCCTTGCTGGTCCATGACTTGTGGTGAGTACTTTTAGGAGAAAGGTAGGAGAAAAAGGAAAGAAATAAGGAAAGAAGGAAATAAAGATGGAAGAGAAGGAGAGAGAGACAAGGAGGGAGAAACTTGCTTATTCTCTGTCCATCTGGTTTTCTTAGTCTCTCTTACCCACCTCCCCAACCACTCTCTGCTCTTGAGCAATAGGAAAACAAGAATATAGAGTATAGATTACTGTATAATATCTTAGGATTACCTTTGTGTCCTAGCTCCCAGCACAAAGCCAGACATGCTGTAGATGATCTAAGAAGGTGTGTCTACTAAATGAAAGCCCATATCTGCTTGTTCTTGCTACTGGCTTTTGGACACGGCATGCTTTTGTCTGGAATTCCCTCCCACAACATTCTAGACTTTCTAGGTGCAAACTGTGCTCAAAGAAAGTGCCAGAACTGCTGTTTTCAACTAGATATGACCTTTCCTAGTAATAACACATTTTTATCTCTGTTGGTAACAAATGATAGAAACCTCAAACTCACTGAAGCAAAAATATATATACATATACATTTTATATATATATGTTAAACATATATTACATATTTATATATTAAATATATATTATATATATTTACTGACATGTGATGAAACGTCTAGGCCTGGCTGGACCCAGGGGTTCCCATCAGACTGAGGCTGTACCATCCATCTTCTCTCTGACTCACTAGAGCATAAGCACTGCTGCTGCAGGAAGTCTGGCAGCTCCTGGGTCCCATCCTCACTGCTGCAAAATCCAGGAGACTGGAAATTTCTCTCCCGGAATCACTCCCCAAAGTCCTAGAATTGAGTCTCATTGGCTCTCATGACTTGGCTGAGGTCCTATGCTCACTCTTGAATGAAGCACTGTTACTCAGTGTGTGTGCACAAATGTGTATGCAGGTACGTGCATGTACCCAGCGCACATGTGTGTGTACACATCTGTGTGTGTGTGTGTGTGTGTGCATACATGCGTGTGTACCTGTGTGCATGTGCGTGTGTTACCCTGTTTGGTTTGACCTTATTCTCACACCTCTCCCTGCAGCTGGCAGGGTGCCATTTATCCCAGAACCACATGAAGTGAAAGTAAATAAAGGACAGCTTCCTAGAGACAGTTGGAAACCTATTTTTAAAACGGTACCAGGCCACAACTACAATGATGTTCACTGTATAGTGCCATCAGCCTACACCTTGCATTATAAATCTCTGTCTTGTCTGAGGTTGGGTCCTATGTCTCATGGAACTTAGTTTCCTGCCAAGTGCTAAGCAGACAGCATTAGGTAACTATATGTCTAACTGAGTGACATCTGTAAACACTGCTGCTGAAAATACATTGTGGGATTTTGGAAAAGGTTACACTCCAGATTTAGGGCTCTCAGCATCCAATGCCCTGCTTCCCACATTGACAGAGTAGTGGGTGTAGTTCAGGTGAGAGGCGTGGGGGCCAAAGCCGATGGGAGTAACAACGTCTGAGACACTGTCATGGCAGCGGTCTCCTACCAAGGGCTTCCCTTGTGAGAACATGCCTTCTAGGGCTGCAGCTCATTTTAAGAAGTCTCCTATTTTGTTTTCAAGGGGGGATCACAGAGTTCAGAGATGGTTATGACAGCCTAGATGTAATACTTCACTGGCAAGTGAAAAATATTCTTAACAATATGTTAAACCAAATGGTTGGTATATGAAATGTAAGTGAAGATTAAGAAGATGCATTTGCATTTTGAAATAGTAAGAGTTCTCTCTTCAAAAATCACCTCTTCCATCAATGCACAAGCCAAGTACAGTACTGCCTGAAAAACAGCTGAGACCACCATGAGAGGACCCACTTTAGGGCCCTCTCCAAGCTCTCTTCTCCTGCTTTCCAACACTTAGTTCTGAGCCACCCTCAACATCTTTACATCAAGAGGACAGGCAGGTGGAGGGCTGTCTGTTCTCCTGCATGAGCTCCAGGGCTGTGCATCCTGGTAGTGAGCTCCCATCTCCACAGAAGAAATCTTAAGAGTAAGAAATCTTAAGAAAGTTTGAAAAAACTCCAACAGATTATGACCACCCAAAGCCTCACCTGGTCTCTCAGAAACACAAGCCACCTGCTGAAAGATGCAGAGTTGCAAGACTGGAACCTCACAGTGTTCAGGTATCTGGTAGACACTATTTGATAGTGTCAGGTATCTGGGCCCCAGCTGCTGGTTCTGGAGGGGAAACTGCGTTTATCCAATAAACACACACTCAGATTCTGTTGGGTCCGGCGTGATCCAAGTGTCGGACATTCAAAGACATGCATCTAAAGTCACAGGAATAAGACACCAGAATGCTGAGGCAAGAACGACACCTCGGGGTGGCAAGGACGAGCAGGTGGTGTCCCCTGGATTCAACCCATCGCCCACCACTCACGCACTCATCAGCTACTCTTATCCTCCGACGGGGCACTTCCCAGTCTTCCTTACTTCAACTTTAATAAGGATCATCACAGGGTTCATGTTCCAGAGTGGTCTGAAGCACTCAGTGAGAGGATACATGTGAAATGACTGATCACTGATTTGAGGGGGAGCACATGTATGTGGTGTGACCACAATGCATTTGATGACAACACATCAATAGTAGAGAGAACATGAGAGAGAAGGCAAGTGTCTTCAGAGGAGGGAGCTGGGGCAGGCTTCTAAGGAGAGCACCGTGTCCCTGGTGGAACTGTTGCCAGGAATTCTCCATGGAGGGAAAGGAAAGAAGGGAACTGCAGCCAGAAGTTGCAGCCCGTGCAATGGCATGGTGGCCGAGAAAACACCACGTGCTCTGGAAAAAGAGTGATACACAGTTAGAGCTCCAAGAGCAGAAAGGGCTGTGTCAAGAGATCCACTAGCAATTCTCAACCTGTGGGTCGCGACCCACAGGAACTGTATTAAAGGGCCGCAGCATTAGGAAGGTTGAGAACCAGTGCCCTAGACAATATTACAAAGGACCAATCCTCATGCAAAAGGGAGGCTCACCTGTGTCCTCTGCAAGCCCAAGGCCTGTAAATCTTTAATGCAGGGTTCCATCCTGACTCACTGTTCTTTAAAGGAGAACCCTTCCCTCCATACATAGAATGGATTCCTGGAGGGCAGAGAGGCAGAGAAGCTATGTAAAATGCTACTGCCATAATCCAGGCAACAGACAAACCAGGAAGTGAAGAGCTCGGGAGACTGTCTGGATAGATCGGATGGGCAGAAAGAATATTGTAGAAGTTAAAAGCAAAACCTGTGGATTAAAAAAAAATCCTATTTCAGACTGACTTTGCCACTTATTGTCTCTGTATGTTTATATGTGCATAGTATTACTATGGCCACAACGTTGTTTCCTCATTTCTAAACTGAAGATAATTTCAGTGGTTTAGGATCATCACAAGGATTAGAGAAAAGACTATATGAGCATGGCACCAGATACAGGAAAATCATGTCATCAGTGTTACCTGCTATCCTCACTACTATTGTTATTAACACAACGGAGGTGGTCATGGCTGGACAGGTCCGTTCCTGGTGCGCCTGTCTTGTATAGACCCTGGGTTGCTACTGAATAGCCCACAAATCTCTACTTCTTTCTGATCACTTTCCAATGCCTTCCAGGCACTTGGGGGTGGAGGGGAGGCAGGGGAGCTGCCTTTCCATGTGGCTCTCAGGTGTGATGCAAATAGTTCTTTGTTCATGAAATTAAGAACTTGAGTTTGTCTCTGAAAACTGAAGTGGCTGGCTGAATTACCAGACATTCTCTTTTTAGCCACAGGTAACCAAATCCTATTTACCTGTTCACATTAGCAATAAATGGTTAACAGAGCTGTTTTCTCTAATCCCTTCCCCCCCACCAAAAGTGCAACCCCAAACCTACCCCCTGCCCTTTTTCTCTGTGAGCTACATCTCCCAGGGCTCCTGGTTTTCTGGTTTCTAGTTGGTTTTGGCCAAAGGGAAGTGCTAGCAGGTTACTAAGGATAGAAGGTGAGAGGGAGGGAGTATGTATCTCCCACTCTCTGCCGTCTCTGGCAGTAGCTGTGTTTCCCTGTGGTTAGAGCTTCTCCTCCAGGCCCCTCCCCTACGTGTTCAGCTCTGGGCGGGGACAGAGGTTCTAATAGGAAATGGTCCCCTTACTAAATTTCCCTCAGGTTATAGCTGAGTGTGTCATCTATTCGCTGCTGAATTCCTGACTGTTACAACAACAAATGGGGCAAAAATCACAGTGTTCCCCCTCCTCGTAGGAAAAGAGAATTTTAAAAAATTAATAGTGTTAGTATTTCACAAGCTAGTATTTGCCTATATCAGATTAGGCAGAGATTTTTGGTTTTTGTTTATATGAATGGGGTTTGAGTCCACGGATAATGAGACTCAATCTAAATTCATCACAATTTGCTGCCTTTTCTACTAAAAGACCTTCTGCAATGGTTTAATCAGATACATCTGATAAGGATAATTACATGGTGTGACTCTAAGCATCACAGAGAGAAATAGATTTGGAAAAACTGCTAATGAACTGGGTCCTAAGGGGATTTGAACTCAGAACCTTCTGGCCAGAAATCAGCTAAGCCAGGGGAGAAGCAGTGGGTTACACAAAGGAGCTCAGTTGGAGCCCCTCGCCGGTGCCAAACTGCTCCGGTGAGCAGGCTCACGTGAATCCTGGCATTCAGCTGGCAGTAGGAATACTGGGTGTAACATACACATAAATCAGTTCTTCACTTTTGACATGATTCACCCAGTCAATGTGGAGAGAGATGGTACTCAGCTCAGGGGTTGGTACACATAGCTAAGACCCACTGAACCTCGCATGTTGGAGCTGGAAGGCATCTCAAAAACCTCAGACTCCACTCTCTTCATTCTACAGAAAAGGAAAAGGCATATTTTTTTTCTTAATTACTAAGAAAATTCCTAAGGCTAGCTTTGCTTTCCTGGTTTTGGCATGTCACAGGCCTCCTGAATAAGCACATCAGGACGCTGTGCCCAGCGGGTCGTAATGGCACCAGAAACATCATCTCCATGTTCCCTAAAGGTCTTTGTGACTTTCCCTTCACTCTGACTCATGGTGAGACTCTGTGTAACGAGTGTCGTGGGACAGCTCAGCTCAGCACCTGGAAATGAGGCCAGGCCAGCCCCTGGCAACCACTGGGCCTTCATAAAAGGAACCTTTCTGAAGTCAAAATCAAGAAAGGCTTTGTTTTGCTCAACTACCAGGTTTAGAATACTCTCTGCCTTCTGCAATGTTTCCTTGAATACTCTTAACAATTGGTCATGCAAGTACATTTGATCCAGCAAATGTTTATTGAGCTCCAATAACTTGGCAGGAGCTGTCCTAGGTACTGATGTTGCACAGGTGGCCAAAGGCACAGAGCTCTTCTCACACAAAGCTTCCATTGCTGTGAGCAAGGCAGACCATAAACAAGATGATTTCCATTTCACATGGAAATACTTATTGCACACGATGAGGAAAGTAGCCAACAAGGATTCTAAAGAAGTGGCAAGGAGCGGGGCTCTGCATTCAAGATAGTGATTCTGAATTTTGGCAGATAGGAATATTTGGGGAAAAAAGAAATTAAAATTCGTAGGAATTTTCAGGGGTTCCTGAATCACAGGTTATTCTTTTATTTATTTATTTATTTATTTATTTATTTATTTATTTATTTATTTATTTATATTAAATCATAGCTGTGTACATTAGTGCAATCAAGGGGTACAATGTGCTGGCTTCATACACAATCTGAAATATTTTTATCCAACTGTTTAACATAGCCTTCGTGGCATTTTCTTAGTTATTGTATGAAGACATTTGTATTCTGCATTTAGTAATTTTCGCCTGTACCCTTCTGAGATGCACCGTAGGTGGCCCTACCAATTACCCTCCCTCCACCCTAACCTCCCCCTCCCCTCCCCTCCCTTGCCCCTTTCCCCATATTCTTGTGCTAAAGTTGGGTTATAGCCTTCATATGAAAGCTATAAACTAGTTTCATAGTAGGGCTGAGTATATTGGATACTTTTTCTTCCATTCTTGAGATACTTTGCTAAGAAAAATATGTTCCAGCTCCATCCATGTAAACATGAAAGAGGTAAAGACTCCATCTTTCTTTAAGGCTGCATAATATTCCATGGTATACATGTACCACAATTTATTAATCCATTCGGGGGTTGATGGGCACTTGGGCTTCTTCCATGACTTAGCAATTATGAATTGGGCTGCAATGAACATTCTGATATAGATGTCTTTGTTATAATGTGATTTTTGGTTTTCTGGGTATATACCTAGTAAAGGAATTATAGGATTGAATGGCAGGTCTATTTTTAGATCGCTAAGTATTCTCCAAACATCCTTCCAAAAGGAACCTATTAGTGTGCATTTCCACCAGCAGTGTAAAAGTGTTCCCTTTTCTCCACATCCACGCCAACATCTCTGGTTTTGGGATTTTGTTATAAATCACAGGTTATTCTTAAAACATTTCCAACATTCTTCATGTCCTTTACTTGTTATTGTGGATACATAGTAAATCAGAAATACTAAATGTAGATGCATTTACAAGTAACTTCAGGCTATAGTGAGTGCTAAAACACAGCAAAACACCCACACTCATTACTGAGTAGAAGTTGGATAACATAATATTAGGATTTCGTATTGATCAGTAGCAATGCACAGAGTCAGATGTCAAAATCACCAATTTAAGGACTTACTTTGTTCCTAGAGTATGCCATTTTTGACACATTGGAATTTGTATTAATAAAGCATAGTGCATATAAATGTATTAACATTTCTTTATCTGCAACCATGACTTACAGTCAATGGCAGCAGACAGTGCCACCAACAGACATCATATCATGGCCACAGATACAAGCAAAACTGACCCATGAAATCATTAGGGTCCTGCTTCTGTGTGCTCCAGCCCCACTGTCCCCAAATCCAACCTCAACTCTTGACACTAGCCTCTATGTTCCCTGTCCTTGTCTTCTGACTTGACATCACTGTAGTCTTCCAAATCAGGGACACTTCCCTGTGGATTGTTAAGCTTTTATGCACACATGAGAATTGTAATGTTTCCCCCATTTCTCTACTAATCTCTTTTCTTTTTCCTCCAGAATTTGAGATTTGGAAGAGCAGATAAGATTCTTGAGAGATTCTGGGAAGGAATTCCTGTGAGGGAACACAGCTCTCACCACCTGGGTCTGAGCGGCAATAGTTTCATCTATGATCACCTGCTCGCTCTGGGGTCACGGGTATATCATCTGTCTCTATGGGACTGCTCCCTCATCTGCAGAGCGGCATTATAATTAGCACCTGTGGCATGGGGCTACAGTCAGATTAAATTCTTTAACATATATAAGAGCTCCCAAATAGTGTTTGGCATGCAGTTAGCACTCAAAAAAATATATCAGTTCTTATTAAAGAGGCCACCCTAGGGATAGCTGATACCATATCTGGATGGCCAGGGATGGACCTCTGAAGAATACACACTATCAATGACCTATTTCTTATGTGTTTTTATATGTGTTTGAGCAGTGCCTATGAAACTTATCTTGACAAGGAAGAGGAAGAAACCAGGAGAGCCACACAGACAATGGCTTCAGGTGGTCACACAGACCTTACTTCCAACTGGGGCACTGATGAACACCTCCACTTTCACAACACTGTGACACAGAGACAGAGACACTGCAGAGGTGAATGTGACTGTCCATCACCAGAAAGCAACTGTGCTTTAGGTGGGTTAGGCTGATTCTGGCCAGCTAGGTATGGACTGCAGCAGTCCTCCAAGTGCTCTTTGACTGTCAAACTCACAAGCGTTGGTCAGAACAACAGCAGAGCGGAAGGTTTTCATGCTACTCTACTGAGAAAGGTTTCAGGTTGGGGCTGGAGGTGGTCGGGATGAATGATAAGGAGCAGAGGTGAATATGCCTGCTGGGTGGAGCAGGGGAGGGCAGGGAAGAACCAGCACTGGGACATTCTTCCCCAAGACAACAGGTTCAGTTCAGGAAGATGAAGCAAGACCCAAGGTGGATGCTGGAAGCCAAGTCCAGTTGTGCAATCCGACCTGAGGTTTTCAGTGGATGCTGGGAGAGAGATTTAAAGCACAAGCTGGGGGCCTGGAGTCGAAATGTGGGTTGAGACTTCACACGGAAAGGCTCTGTTAGTCCACTAGCCTGAGAGGTAAGAAGAAGTGCTCTGTTTGTAGACAAGTGAAGGCTGACTGGCATGAAGAAGTACAGAAAACAAAGAGAGCCTGGAAAATGAGGTAAATCATTTTTTCTTATATCACATGGATAGAAAGAGCTATAGTTTCATCCTTCTTAATTATTTTACAGGACTTCACATCAAAATGGAAAGATGGTGGAGTGGAATAGATGTGTGAGGTCAGCCACAGAGACCAAGGGAAAAGAAGGGGGAAGAGGACCAAATGAGGGGTAATTGACAGATCTGGGTGGATAGGTCAGTGGGGAAATAGATGGATGGGTCGAGGAGACAGATAATTCCTAGGTATATATCAGCTGATAAATAGATGATGGACAGAAGCCACATAAACACACACAGACATACATGTATACTCTTAACAAATACAGGTAAGTTCCCAGGAATACCAAGGGAGGGGGAGAAATTCTAGGACAGACTTTCCAAAAACTCTGAAGAGTTATTTATTTTGATGCTCTAAAATCGTAGGGCATAGACAACAATATCATTTCACATTACAGATTTTTAAAAAGTGAGCAAAAAGAGTTAACTTCCTCAAAACTACAGATCCAACAGGCTGTGAGCTGTGCTTTCAGCCAGTTCCGAATGATATAAAAACTCAGGGTTTTTCTATTGCAAAGAAAGTCCTTAGACAGATGGGGTGAGAGAGACGAGAAATAAACAGACGAAGGCAGAGTGAGTCTTTGCAGTGAGGTTACTAGAGGAGCTTCTTGTTCTGAAAGTTACTGAGAGAGGGTGAGAGAGGTGTGGGATAAGGACGCACTCAGGAGGTGCGCTGCATGGTAAGGGGCCCAGGGAAACGCAGAGACAGACAAAGGAGGCAGAGATAGAAAACGAGGGAGAGACCCAGAGGACACCTGAAAGGAAGGAGAATGGCTTGATTTTCATCTTAAACTGGGAAAGGAGTTTTAAAAATTGAAATGGCATAACAGACCAAAGTGAGGAGAGGGAAGCATTACCTTCTGAATTGTAATTTTCACATTTGTAATATGGAAATTACACAGTACTTAGGACAGAATTTTACTGCTGCCCTTACAGGGGAAATTTTAGCAATAATTTCCCCTGTAAGGGCAGCAGTGTTTAGTTAATAAACACTACTCACATGACCCCTTCCCTAGCCTCTGACTGTGATAGGGGTTGAGAACACACCTAATTAGTTTGACAACAGCACTAAATATTCCTCTTTGTTAAACAGAAATTGCTTACACAAACACGGCTCTGGCACTTAAATTTTGGCTACCCTTGGGACATAGTAATAAAGAATTATTATGTCTAATTAAGGATTCCAAATTGATTACAAGCAGGACTTCGAGAATGGGAGGTCAAGGTGAGAGAGAATTAACCCGTGGGATTCCAGGTTCAGCGTGCCAGACTCCTGCTGTGTCCTGCCTGCCTGAGAAGCGCAAAGGCAGAGATGGCCTCTGTGGCCTTTAGTCGTGGACCCAACTTCAGAGTTCCTAAAGCCAGCAATGAACTCCAGAAATCTCAAAGCGACGCACATTTGACGTTCCTAACTTTAAGAATCAGATCCAAGGGACGTACAAAGAAAAGCCGAACCTAGCTGGCATCACTTGTCTCCAAGACAGTCTATCAGCTTGTTTCAGAGAATAGTTCTGAACTTGCACAGTGGGTCCTGCCTGGGATCAAACTCCGCTTTCTTCTCTTACTAGCTTTTGAGCAGACACGTCTGCTTAGCAGGTGAAGGAACAGGGCAAAGTTACAGAACATCCCGTAGCCTCATTTCCCTCATTTTGAAGATGGTTTATTATAGTACCCGTCACTGGGGTCACGTGAAGAGTGACGAACACAAAGCAAGTAAATTGCTCAGCACCCTCCCTGCAACACAGTGAACACTCAACAAATAAGAATTATTATTGGTGATGCTTTTTGTTATTGTTATTAAAATTCTTTGTGGGTTCTCCCCAATTCGATGACAAAAATTGATGTGTCTGCTCCTTCAGGCAAGTCGCCAGAAAGTTGGCATCTCAGGGAGGATCAGTGTAGCAGTGGCTGGGTGAGCAGACTGTTCCTTTTAAAATAACAATTTATTTACCTGAGCCTCAATTCATCATCCCTCCTCGTAACCATTGTTATGAATCCTCCACCACCTATAATAACCTTGCCCGTGATGTTCACTCATTAACTCACTCACTGGCTGAACATTCATTAAATGTGTTCCCTGGGGAAGACACTGTTCTCTAAGGGCCTCAGAGTTCAGGAGGACAGTCTTCCAGCCGTGACGAATCTCTTGTAGCTCCCCCAATCCACAATGCTTGCTCTTACTCGCACACATTATTGTCTTACCCTGGGATATTATTTTTTTCTTTCCCTGTAGCTTGTTTAGGGAGCTCCTGTTTATCTTTCAACACTCAGTTAAATGTCACTGTCTCCAGGAAGCCTGCTCAGATGTATGCAGGGTTGTATGAACAAGGCAAGTTCTCCAGAGTGACTAATGACCCACTTTGCATCATTCTTATGATTTCCATGCTCTCCTTTGTTTAAATGGATGGTTCCTAAAGGCAGGAACTGTTCCTCAGTGCTTAATATATGACCCGACATATATTAAGTGCTTAATAGAAATGTATGTTAAATGAATGAGAATGAAATAAAAAAAATATGCATGTGTAGTTACAATCTGACAAAGAAAATAAGGACTGATTTTGGAAGTACTTGGAAGGAATAGACAATAAGGTAACTCTAGCATAGACCAAATAATAATAATAAGTTAGATTACACAACTGCCAAATTCAAATAGTAGGTATGGATCCAGACACAGTTGGAACTCTGTCTTCAGGACATGCTTTTGGCCCTGCTTTTCTCCACCTCAATTTTATTTCCAGGTATGTCATCACAGTTGGTGAGGAGCAGCTCAGGGCCTAAGTGATCCGGGCCCCATGTCCTTACCTAGAAGGCAGCTGCCTTCCTTGTAGCTCCAGCCAATGTCCCAGGACAGAATCTTATTGGCCATGCTTGAAACACACAGTCATTCCTGACCAATCACTGTAATCCAGAAGTTGAGCATTCTGATTGGCTGGGGCTGGGTGATACACTTACTGGTGGTGCTGGGATGTAGGCTAGGAGGAGACTAAAATGGAAGAAGTTCCCCCAGCATACTCAGGATGCAGTTATCAGAAGAAGGGCAGACATAAGAGCAGGTGCCCAGGTTAAGAAACTCAAAAAGGGGGTGGCGCCTGTGGCTCAGCAAGTAGGTCACTGGCCCCATATACCAAAGGTGGCGGGTTCAAACCTGGCCTCGACTGAACTGCAAACAAACAAACAAAAACAAAAGCCCAGAAAAATAGCCAGGGCATTGTGACGGGTGCCTGTAGTCCCAGCTACTCGGGAGGCTGAGGCAAGAGAATTGCCTAAGCCCAGGAGTTGGAGGTTGCTGTGAGCTGTGTGATGCCACAGCACTCTACTGAGGGCTATAAAGTGAGACTCCGTCTCTACAAAAAAAAAAAAAAAAAGAAAAAAAGAAAAAAGAAACTCAAAAAGGAAATGAGACACTATTATAGGAATCTGAAATGATGATGGGGCAGACATGTCAAAGTCAAGGCATGTGAACTTTGCCTGAAAACCAAGTAGAATTTAGGCATGTAGAGGGGAGGCATGGCAGAATGAGTGGGAGGAAGTTTTATGCTTGACTAGTTATAATGAACTAGGTATTTAGAAATGCAGGTTAGCACCAGATCTCAGAGGACCTGGACTACTAGGCTGAAGAGTTTGGATTTTGTTCAGAAAGCAATGGAAGGCCACTGAAGCTTTTCCTTTGGAAAGATGCAAGGCCAGAATCATACTTCAGAAAGATTAATCAGGCAGCTGTGTGTATAATGTGCTGAATGAATGTTGAGAAAGTGTGTGGACAGCCCAGGTAGCAGACAGGGAAGGCCTCCACGAGCTGACAGCCCATGTGACAGCAGGATTCGGGAGCAGCTGGGGATATAATTGATGCTCCTGAAATAGTATTTTCTACCCAAGCCAGCCACTCCACTTCAGCCACTCTGCATCTGAGGCTGGCATTTAAAAGACAAAGCAAAGATATATTCATAGGCCATCATTACTGTGCATTACACAAGCTGCTTTGCTTTCCCCCCACCCCTGGCTTCTGACTCAAAAGGATGGCTTTTTTGTCTTTTGCAGACAGAAGTGGGGCAATGAGCAAATAAGGCCAAGCTCCATCTTTATCTGCAGACTCTGACCCTGAGTGAGGCCATTCATGGCTGGTTTCTCTGCAGGCTATGATGACTGGAGACACAGAGAATGGAAAAACCCATCCCTGATTCCTTTCCCTGACACGCACAAATCAGAGTTCGTATTGCAAAAGAGAGACATGAAAGACAGGGATGTAAATACCACTCAGACATCAGCTCTGCCTCCACAGGAGGACGGGCAAGGAAACAGAACTTGTCCACACCTGCAGCCCCAGAAAGGCTCCAAGGGGCTGGCCAGTTCCGGAGATCTTTGACCAATAAGTTTTAGGTTTTGTTTAGTTTTATACCTTTTTGCATTTTTCACACTAAAAGT
Organism: Perodicticus potto; assembly: GCA_963574655.1. Lineage (NCBI taxonomy): Eukaryota > Metazoa > Chordata > Mammalia > Primates > Lorisidae > Perodicticus > Perodicticus potto. Next base: position 61,823 of record CAUYRH010073133.1, read on the forward strand.
CACAAGGAATTAATCAAAAATGCAAACGGATCCATAAATAGTTCCCATTTTTATCTCAGTGATTACATTTTTTTCTCCTGACACCCTTGGGCAGCCTTCTCTTTGTCTAGTTACACTTCATATTTTACGTAAAATACTTTGAAAACGACACTCCCCTCTGACAGCCATATATTTCTAATTATTCCAAGCCTGAGCTACTTGTTCCATTTTATTTTGCTTCATTTTGGGGAATGAGATAAATCAATTTTTATGTCACACCTTTAAAATCTGGCTTTTTCCAGATGGCTTTTTCTTGATGGTGCTTGTTCCAATGTGGTATTCTCTGAAGGAGGCCCACGTGGTAACAACAGGAGGCTTGGTGAACACTTGTCTCTTATGCTGTGCTCCAAACCTGCACATCACCGGTACATCACATTACAACAACAACAACTAACTTTCTCTCTCTGATGTAAGAAAGAAAACTGGTCCATACACCAGTGACTCTAAGATCACGGGGAAAGCACCCTGTTCTGTCCTCGGAGATCTCCCGCACCTGCTCAGTCACTGAGGGGACAGGAGCTGCTTTCTGTCTCCATTAGTGCAGCAACGACCTATTCACTGTCTTGACTCAAGAGATTACAGATGCCTCTCTTTGTTGGTTTCCATGCACGCCAGACATTTTTGCTTTTAATTCTGCGGACCCTTTGAACAGGTAACAAATGGGATGCCAATTCTGTGATAACAGCTCTCAGGTTTTCAAGGTGCATCCCCAGTGCTACCTGAAAGCTTGTTAAAAATGCAAATTCTCCTACTGAATCAGAAATTCTGGGAGCGGGACCAGCAATCTATGCCTTAACAAGCCCTCCAGGCGATTCTGATGAATGTCCAATTTTGAGCGCCACTGCGGCAGCAGGAAGGAGAATTTGAAAATTAGAGCATCCTTATAAGAGAAAAAAACGTTCATCCCATCTGCCCCTCGAGCATCACGGAGCACTTGCTCTGTCCCAGGCACGCAGCAAGGACCACCTCACCGGGCACGGACAGTGAAAACAGTAAGTGGGCAATACAGGAACGTTTCGGAAATTTAATGAAAAGCCTCCCCTTGCAAAAAGCCCAACATCAGGCTCCCCACGGGGCCAATCAGGTATGAGAGGGGAAGAGGACTGTAGGAAGCAGAACTGACCAACTTCTGACTTCACATCACTTTGGTCTTGTCATTTGTTGTCTCTGTTGAAGATCAAAACCACAGAAGCTCCTCCAAAGTTTCACAGAAAACGTTTTGCAAAGTGATGCCGAGGAACTTGAAACCCCAGGTCTCGGTTGGATGCGAAGTTAACGTCAGCGAATTGCCAGCTCCCTTCCCAGGGCTTTTCACTCGGGGTCTTAATCCCCCTCAAGCCTTTAGAAGGCACGCTGTGTGGAAAAGGTATTGACTATGTAATTCTGCAGAAGGATGGCGTGAGGCTGCGGGGCCTGTGTGGAGTATGTGAATCAACTGGAATCTGTACACAGGGAGATATTGGACTGATCAATCTTTATTCCTAGGCAATCAGCCAAGGCAGTATCTCCAGGTCTCCCCATAGACAGCTCATAAAATGGGGGTATTGATCAAAAGATCTAAATTTGTAGCGTGGCCTATAAAACCAATTTATTTGGGGGGAATGGTTCTATAAGATGAATGCATTTGGATGATTAACTTCACAGACAATTCCTCTGGGAAAAGGCAAGATTTTTGTAGCAGGTTTCTTTGCAAAGTTACCAAGCCGGTTTCTAAGTTTATTTTTTTAATTAAAAAAAAAACATTTAAAAATATGCCACATCATGGTTGCGTATCTTTAATAGAGTAGATGTGATGTTTTGAGGCAGGTACACTATGTGAATTAACCAAATCAGGGTAATTGGGGGTATCCACCACCCCAGGCATGAAGGATTTCTTTGAGTTAGGAACATTCCAGTTCTACGTTCTCAGTTGTTTGAAAACATAGCCTCGGTTGGTGCCTGTGGCTCAGCGGGTAGGGCGCTGGCCCCATGTACCGAGGGTGGCAAGTTCAAACCCAGCCCCGGCCAAACTGCAACAAAAAAGTAGCCGGGAGTTGTGGCGGGCGCCTGTAGTCCCAGCTACTCGGGAGGCTGAGGCAAGACAATCACCTAAGCCCAGGAGTTGGAGGTTGCTGTGAGCTGGGTGACATCATAGCACTCTACTGAGGGTGATAAAGTGAAAAAAAAAAAGAAAAGAAAAATACTTTTTTTTTTCTACAAAAGAAAAAAAAACATAGCCTAACATACTATTGATTTTCTTTTTTTATTTTATTTTATTTTATTTATTTATTTTTATTGAATCATAGCTGTGTACAATAATTCAATCATGGGGTATTGATTTTCTTTTTGTGTATATGTGTGGCGTCAATCATTTCAGGCAACTATCAACACATCTGAGGTAGAGTTAATATCAAAGGTACTTTGAGGTCTTCTAATGACTAAGGCATGAATCACCATTTATTAAGCCCTCCGTTGTACTAGGCATATACTGGTGGTCTTGCTTAGGTTTCCTAAGTTAATTTATTTATTCTATGTGGTAGGTACTTTTTTCACTTATTTTTTAGGTGAGGAAACTGCTGCTTACAGAAGCCAAGTAGCTTACTTGAGGTCATGTAGCCAAGGACGGAATTCAGGTCTGTCTCCAGGCCTCCAAACTCATTCAGAGGTTATAAATTTTGTGGAAAGTGTACATGAAGAGTCCCAGGTCACATGGCAACATAAACTTATTTGTATAATTCTATAAGCTGCTTCCTACATAAGAAGTTGACATTTACTAAACCAGGGGCTTAACACGACCCATACATTATCCCAGCACCTTTTGTCCATAGAAAAGTAGAATTGTCAACCATTGTGAGAATTTTAAGGTAACCAAGATGGGTGAAAAATGACCAGAAACATGTTTTGTAGAGTAAATGAAGGAAGTAGAATGGAGTAGAGATGACAGATCATGAGAACCCAGAGAGAGAGGCAGAGAGACTCAGAAGCTCTGCAGGTCTCTGAGAGCTGACCAGTGTCTTCAAGGGATGCCTCTTATCTGGGCCGTTGCCTTAAATCTCCCATGACATAAGGAAGCATGAGTGACTTTCCCCTTCTTGTGATCCAATGTTCACCTAATCAGGAAGCCAGCAGACTGCAAGCTCCAAGGAAGCAGACATGTGCCGATCTTGTTTCCCTGCACTTCACTTTATCACATTTTTTATAAATTGAAGATCTGTAGGTGCCCTGCATGGAGCAAGTCCATCAGGCCCATTTCTCCAACAGCACATGCTCACTTTGTGTCTCTGCGGGATACGTCAGTCATTTTCACAGTATTTCAAACGTGTTCATCATTACCACATCTCCCACAGTGATGTGTGCTCTTTGACGTTACCATAATTGTTTTGGAGCACCATGAACCACACCCATGTAAGACAGCAACTTTCATCCATAAATATTGTGTGTTTCAACTGTTCTACCAATCAGATGTCTCCTCCTCTTTTTCCCACTCCTTGAGGCTCCCTGTTCCCGAGACACCCCAGGATTGAAATTAGGCCAATTAATAACCTGACAATGGCCTCTTAGTATTCAAGTGAAGAGTCTCACGTCTCTCACTTTAAATCAAAAGCTAGAAATGATTCAACTTAGTGAGAAAGGCATGTTGAAAGCAGAGATAAGCTCAAAGTGGAGCAGTTAGCCAAGTTGCGGATGCAAAGGAAAAGTTCTTGAAGGAAATTAGAGGTGCTACTCCAGTGAACACAGAAATGACAGGGAAGCAAGACGGGCTTATTGCTGACATGCAGAAAAGTTTAGTGGTCTGGAGAAATCAAGTCAGCTATGACATTCCCTTAAGCCAAAGCCCGATGAAAGTGCAAGGTGAAGCAGCAGGTGCTGATGGAGAAGCTACAGCAAGTTAGCCAGAAGTTCTCGCCGAGATCCCTGATGAGGGGGCCACACTAAACATCAGATTTTCAGTGTATTAAGAAAGATGCCCTATGAGACCTTCATAGCTAGAGCGCAGAAGTCAATGGGTTAGTTCAAAGCTGTTTCTTCAAAACTGGCTGTCTCTCTGTTCAGAACTAAAGCAGCTGATGACATTAAGCTGAGGCCAATGCTCATTCACAATTCCAAAAATCCCAGAGCCCTTAATAACATGCAGAATCTACCCTGCCTGTGTATGTATAGAACAAAGCCTCAATGTTGTTTATTTACAGGTATCATTATTCTTTTAAGCCCACTGTTGAGACCTGTTACTCATAATAGTTGATTCCTTCCAACATGTAACTGCTCATTGGCAATGCATCTGTCACCCAGGAGATCTGATGAACATGTGCAAGGAGACGGGTGTTGTGTTCATGTCTGCTAACACAGCATGCACCTGCGGCTCGTGGAGCTAGGAGTCATTTCCACTTTCAAGTCTTAGTATTTAAGAGATGCATTTCATAAGGCCACAGTTGCCATAGATGGCGATTCTTCTGATGAATTTGGACAAAGTAAATTGAAAACCTTCTGGAAAGGAGCCACCATTCTAGATGTCAGTAACAACATCTGTGATTCATGGAAGGAGATAAAAAATATCAACATTAACAGGACTTTGCAAGAAACTGCTTCCAAATATCATGGATGATTTCGAGGGGTTCAAGACCTTAGGGAAGGATGTAACTGTTGATGTGGTAGAAACGGCGTGAAGACTAGAATTAGCAGAGCCAGAAGGTGTAACTGAATTGCTGCAATCTCATGATAAAACTTTAACAGATGAACAGTAGCTTCTTACGGATAAACAAAGAAAGTGGTTTCTTGAAATAAAATCTACTCCTGGTGAAGATGTCATGAACACTGTTGAAACGACATTAAATAATTTAGAATATGACATAAACTTAAGTGATAAAGTAGCAGCAGGGTTCGTGTTGTATGATACAGAAAAATCTTACTTAAAAGGAACAACAAGGCAAACTTCACTGCTATCTTATTTTAAGAAATTGCCACAGCCACCCAGCCATCAGGGTCCTCCAACCACCCTGATCAACCAGCAGCCACCAGCACCAAATTAGACCATCCACCAGAAAAATATGACGACTTGCTGAGGGCACCAATGTTTATTAGCATTTTTTTAGCAGTATTTTTAATTAAGGTGTATGCATAGTTTTATTTTTTAGACATAATGCTATTACACACTTAATAGACTTATAGCAAAGTGTAAACATGATTTGTATAAGCACTGAGAGAGCAAAAAATTGTGTGACTTGTTGTATTTCAATATTTGCTTTGTATAGTGCATAGTGGTCTGGACCCAAACCCACGGCGTCTCCACAGCTTGTCTGTGTTGGACTGTGCTTGCACTTGTCTAGTGCAGTACCTGGTAGGCACTCGGCAAAAAAAGTACTGCTGAGAAAATTAAATCATTAAACACACGTTGTTGGAAGCCGTGTTCTTGCACAATCAACAAACAGGGCACTCCAAAGCCTTGGGTTGGGCTTTTTTGCTAGAACTCTGGAGGTTTCAACACTGGGGTTTGGTCTTTAAAAATGCAGAGATTGGGAACATGCATCACTGCCTTCCAGTTTTTCCTCTTAAAAACCTCTTTTCTCCCCTTCAAAAAGGGGTTGTCATATAGGTTGCGACACCTATACTAATCCTGGTTGGTGGGTGACACTGCTGTTTCTCAGATTGTTTTTCTAAGCAATCACTTTAAAGTCATCCGTGTAACAGGGGAGGCGAGGATGCGAGAGTCTCCAAAACCGGAATGGTGTTTTCATGATTAATAAATATGTGTGTGCTTATGTTCTCCCCTGACATTGCATATTTACCAGTTTATTGAGCACTTGCTTTGGGCCGTGTACAATTGCCACTTTAAGTACTTGACTACAGTTTATTCTCACATCAACTCATCAACTGGATGAAGTTAGTATAATTACTCTCAGCTTAGGGCTGTAAAAGGGAAACTCAGAGGTGAGATGTTTCACCTAAGTTCACAGATGCAGTCTCTGGTGCTCGAGTCAGGAACATGACCCGGCGTCTGCAGAGCCGACTTCCAGCCCAGTGTCCTTCTGGGACTGTATCTGCTGTCTCAGTAATCATCGTCAGAGCAGATGGGGTGCAGTGACGGAACACCAGACGTCCAGGCTCCTAACTGCTTCATGTTGACTGAGGAATACCCCCGGGGCCTGGGTGCTCATCACTAGCCCACAGCCCATGGGTCAGGCAATTCGGGGTAAGATTATAGTGAGATGGCCCTGCTGGCTCCACCCTCCCATCCACCTTGTCCAATTCATGCCTCTGATCATGGTGCCCGGAGATAGCTTCTGGATGAAAGAGGTAACATCAACCTCCAGAGGATGACAACACATTCTACTTTCTAAATATCTGAGAGACACAGAAAGAGAGAGGGGACTGGTCATACCGAAGCCTAGGGCTTTGTGAGGGCTGCTTGCCATGACCTACGCACTATGAGGATTTTTATCTGGGACCTACTGTGTGCCTTTGATGACCGACTGGATGTGTTAAAGCCCTCAGAAGCTTGAACTCTGGGAGGCTTAACAGAAAACACACCAGGGGACAAGAAGGTGTATCTAATTTATGTATCATTGCAAACTAGACAATAATTACTAACAGACTAATTGAGAAAGAAAATAATGGGAGACACCCACTTAGCTCGGATAATCAGGAACGGGCTGGTAAGTTGAAGTGTAAGGAATAAGTAGGGGAGTTTTGTATCCACAAAGAAGGGCACTGTGGCAGGCCCTTCCTGGACGATGGGGAGAGAGGTAGACACCGAGCTCAGGCATTCCCGGCCCTGTGCTTCTGTATTGTACATGGGAGGCTATTCATTTAGAAGGCGCTAAAGAAAGGGACTCTGCCACACATTGCTTTCTCAACTTACAGAAGACAGGACTGAGACACAGAGATGGAAAATAATAGGATCAGATCTTCCAGAAAAATAGATTTCATTTGTAACCTGTCCCAGACCTCATTTCTTAGACCAATTGGCTCCAGTGCTGCCTTAATGACAAAAAATATTTTGTCTTCTTTTTGTCTCTAAAAGGCAATTCAGAGATAATATAATTCACAAACATAATTCAGAAGAAATACAATGGCTTAATCATACTATAATGAACAAATAGACAGTGATTAGTAAACAAACTATGCAGATATACAGTGTAACTGCTCTAAGGACGCAGTGAAGCCGAAGCCAGGGCAGGAATATGGTCTGGTGGAAAGCAACAGAATTTTCTGGAAAGTTGAACAACTTCTGAAAATGTTCTGGACAAAAAAAATATAAAACCTTCCCTTGATTTACCCAGTGACTACATTCCTCAGGAATTTGGTACCGATTAAAATGCAAAAATACAGTATAGTTATCTAGAAACTGATGTTGTTTCATGTTCAAGTAGGTTTTTCATCTACATCAGGGTCCTGTGGGACATCTGAAGACTGAGTGGGGACAGGGGACTGTTCCCCACACTGCAGGGCATTTAGCATCTCTGTTCGCTGTCTACCAGGTTCCAGTGACACCGCCCAACCAGTGTGCCGACCACAAATAATGCTTCACTCACATTAATAAAATGCCTGTAGGCTGTGTTTGTATATGTGTCTGTCTGTCTATCTTTGTGGCCTGTGTCCACAAACAATTTGGAAATTTGGAGGGAATCACTATCCTGAGAAGTATCACTGCCAGTGATCAGAATGAAGAGGGAGACAAAAATACCTTCTCAAAACCCAGTGACCCACAGCTATATTGAAACACAGTGGTGGACCCATTGTGCCAATGCTGTATAAGCCCCAGCAGGCTCTGTCCGTGACACGGCAGGTGCGCCACACCTTGCCCGAGTAACAGAGTCACCTGGGTGTGCAGGATGGAGCCCCATGACTCTGTTCTTTGTCTTCCCACCGCTCCGTAGGACCCATGATGGCACTGGTTGCTCAGCGTCACGTTGAAACTCACATCCTCCAAGAAAGAGCAGATACGTGGCTACATCGTGAGAGCAGAAGGCCCTGTTTTTCTCGACCTTGACATTCTGGGCCAAATAATTATTTGTCGTAGGCAGCTGGAGTGTAGTGGAGGCTGTTCAAATAAATTAAATGAAGACCAGGCTTAAGAATTCCCTGAACAGACAAAACCAATTAGGCCAAGTAAGCAAAATTTAATCGAGCTTGTATCTGGAATGCAAGGGAAACTTAGGTTATTTCTTACTAACATCTCTGATAATCACAGACTAGACTTAGGTTGCCTTCCATAAACTTTTAACCAATCATCTGTCATCTAAAAACCCTGACTGGAATAACTAATTATTGTAGAAGGTAAGCAACACCCTCATCCCCACTGTGCAGCCACATCTCCGAGCGTCCTCCTACCACTTTCCCTTTGAAATCTGATTTGTATGCCCCAAATCTCTAAAAATTCATTCGACCTGATTATTTCACTCTCACATTTCCTTTTATTACTATAAGAAACAAAAAACAAAGGCCTAGACTAATAAGAATATAGGAACAAACCTAAATACAAAAAAAGTTGTCTTCCACAATAATTTATTCAAGCTACACATATATGTGTGTGTGTGTATATGTCTATATGTCTATATATAGCATACGTAACTGATCTTTAATACTGTTTAAAAATGTGATTTTATTTTCGACAGGCATGCCAGTAGCACCCCGGGCCTCTACCCTTTAGATGCTAGTAGCAACCCTAGTGCTGGCTGCCGAAAGTGTCTGCAGACATGGCCAGAGCCACACAGGCTGAGGACGACCCCTGTAGGATGAGAGGTCTGGTCTCTCCTGATGGTCCTACAGAAAGAGGGTGAGCGGGCTCCCTGGGCTGGTCCCGTGCTTTGTAAGCTCAGCACATTGAAACCATACCTGCTCCTCTCCTGTAATATTTCAAAGTCCCTGGGAGGAGGGATGACCTAGATGTTGTAAAAGTCTCCCCTTTCTTCACTAGATCTCCAGCTTCCATTCCAAAAATATCTCCTCCTCTTAAACCTTGCCTCTATTTTAAGGTCTAAGTTTACAGAGAATCAGGTAATATACAGAGGGTGGCAAAACAAATAAACAAACCTGTACACATATTCAGAAAGGAAAACATTGTATCAACATCGTAATAATATACACCAATAATGTGTGTTATCTTGTATCTTGTAACTCTTTAATGGAAGATGTTACATGTGACTTGAGTCAGGCTGGCTGTTTGAAAGGGCTCTTCATCTTCGGGACAGTTCAGAACATGCAGGAATTTCATTTGGAAATAGATTGAGGCACACACAATCTCTTCACCCTGTAAACCAAAACCTCTTCGATTTACTGAGAGAATTCTGGCAGGTGGATGGTCTCGGTTTCACAACTGATCAGGCATGTTGTGTGTTCAACAGATCTTGTCTGTCAACGTCTAAGGCTGGAAGATATTTCTGCCCACTCACCCCAACACTGGGAGAGGGTCTTTGTGGGATGCTGATGCCTAATTTTAGAAGTTGAACTTTAGAAAGAAGAGTTACTTGAAAAAGACTGAGGTTGGAATGAAATGAGACCAAAAATCACATTATAACAAATATATCTGTACCAGAATGTTTATTGCAGCCCAATTTATAATTGCTAAGTCATGGAAGAAACCCAAGTGCCCATCGATCCACGAATGGATTAATAAATTGTGGTACATGTACACCATGGAATATTATGCAGCCTTAAAGAAAGATGGAGACTTTAACTCTTTCATGTTTACATGGATGGAGCTGGAACATATTCTTCTTAGCAAAGTATCTCAGGAATGGAAGAAAAAGTATCCAATGTACTCAGCCCTACTATGAAGGGCTAATTTATAGCTTTCACATGAAGGCTATAACCCAATTGTAGCACAAGAATATGGGGAAAGGGGCAAGGGAGGGTAGGATGGGTGGAGAGAGGGTAAATGGTGGGATCACACTTATGGTGCATCTTAGGGTACATGTGAAACCTACTAAATGCAGAATACAAATGTTTTTATACCAAAAAAAAGAAATGTTGAGTACCTGTTTTGCTTTTCTTTCTCTCTCTTTTCTCTCTCCCTCCTTCCCTCCTTTCCTTCCTTTTTTCCCTCCATCTCTTTCTCTCTTCCTTTCACTGTTTGGCATTTTGCCCTCCTGATCTCACAACAACTTTTAAAGTATGCTAAATGTGTTCAAAATAATTGCAAAATCCAAACATGCGGGAAGATACATTTGTGGGGCACTGCTGGAGCAGAATTAATCGTCCTTGCTCTTGGTTCTCTTGCGTTCTGTGTGGGCTTCTAGGGCAGCTTTTTCTTTTCACTGTAGTTAGCCGAGACCTTCTGGAGTACGTAGTGTTCAGAGTGAGCCCATTAGAGACAAGTGCGCTCTCTAAATCATCTTACAGTCCAAGAATCCAACAAAGTTCTCCATACAGGGCTGATGCTGAATAAATGGGCACCAAATAATTTGATTTTCTTTGTGGAAAGGTGAGCTGAAAACAGTCCTCTTTTCAGTAAGGGAAGAAGAAGGGGATGGTGCCATGAGGAAAGGCTTAGTTTTTTAAAAAATCCACTTCGCATCAAATTTAAAGATCCCGAGCTATTATTTAAGCATCTTGATTTCAGGGAAAGACAGAATGATATTTGCTGGTTGAACATCTCTAGAGAGATGATTGGAATCCGGAGTTCCTGGGAGTGGGGAATTCAGGTGGACACAGACTGCCTCCATCACTCTCACAAACTTACAGGATATGGGAGGGCAGAGAACAGCAAAAAGTAACATAAAATAAAAAAAAAATGCCTGGCGTCATGTTGATTACATTCTATAGGCTCAGGATGCAGAATAGAACATAGTAAATAAGTTAATTCTAAGGTATAGGGGAAGATGATCATGTCCCCAAAAAAGCAGAATGGGAGGGTTTGAAGAAAGCCTCAGTGGTGCAATTTTAAGAGAGTAGTTTAAGAAGGTTCTTGCTGTGAACTGGATCTTTGAGCAAGTCTCCTGGTGAGGAAGTGTTAAACACAGACACCATGAGCCTCAGCATGTGCTTGGGAAGATAAGAGGCACGTGGGGCTGCAGGAGCGTGGACAAGGTGCAGGAAATCACCAGGCAAAGTCAGAAGGGAGAGGGAACTCTCTCTGCAAACACCGTGGAGCGCTGCACAGATGTACCGTGGGCACAGCCAGGAGCTGATAGGATTTTAGCAGCATCATTTGGCTGCTGTGTTGAGACTCCAAAGCAGAGGGCAGGGATGGGAGGAGGGACCCTGCTTAGAGGCTCCCACAGTCATCTAGGCGGGAGAAGCTCTGTGGACAGGCAAAAGCAGCAAAGGGCTCCGAGGAGAGCTGGGAGCAGCTGTCAGGCAGCTCTCTTGGTGATGCCAGGAATGTTTTATCGCACGTGATGGTCTGGTTCTGAGCCTTATCTTCTTCAAAGTCATTGCCTCAGGGACAACTGGAGGGTAGAAAGCCAGAAAAATTTTTTCTAGGAACTAGCAAAATCTGTTGCAAACATTAGAAAGTTGGACATTGCTAAGCGTAGGTGAGAATGCAGGGTGAGTAGGAACCTTTCTTCGCCGCCAGCGCAACCTCCCTGGAAGAACTTGTTCAAATGAAACAGACACACTAAGCCCAGCAGTCCACTTCTGGATGTGTCCCAAGCGGGTCCCCCACAGGACAGCAGGGGACATGTATAAGGACTTTTGTCACAACCCAGTCTGTACAGCTTTGGAGACACCCTGGTCCCTTGCTGGGGCACAGGTCAATAAAAGGTGGCGGAGGTGATAGCACGACAATAGTAAGCTAGTGTGTGCTCTAAAGTAACTGCAAGAGAGGAATTGGGAAGTTCTAACACAAAGAAAGGACAACTGCCTGAGATGATAGTATCCTGACTACCCTGATTTGACTCATTCACATCGTATGCCAGTATCGGAAAGCATGTGCCCTATAAATACATACAAATGTTATGGACCCATGACCATAAAAAATGTAAAAAGGGCGGCACCTGTGGCTCATCGAGTAGGGCACCAGCCCCATATACCAAAGGTGGCGGTTTCAAACCCGGCCTCGACGGAACCGCAAAACAGAAAAATAGCCGGGTGTTGTGGGGGGCGCCTGTGGTCCCAGCTACTCGGGAGGCTGAGGCAAGAGAATCACCTAAGCCCAGGAGTTGGAGGTTGCTGTGAGCTGTGTGATGCCACCACACTCAACCGAGGGCAATAAAGTGAGACTCTGTCTCTACAAATAAAAAGAAAAAGTAAAAAAAAAAAACATAGTGGATGAACACTCCAAAATATTACACACAGTTAGATGTAACTAACCAGAAGTACACACAGAAATCCAGATCCATCATAAAAGCACACGGCCATGTGAGCAGAGCAGCACCCATGCGTGAAGTTCAGAATCCTAGAATAGCGGTTCCTACCAAAGTAGAACTTAAGGAAGAATATACAACATAAATCCTAAAAACTATCTATCACAAACAACCTTATATAAAATAATTATTATTATATAAAATAATTTACAGAAGAGGAAGTATAATTTACCAACACATCTCTGGAAGGATTTTCAATCCAACTATTAGTAAAAGAAATGGGAATTTAAAAGGATAGTTTTCAGTGATAATATCATCAGATTAAGGTAATTCACATTTACCATGAGCATCTACTTAGGAAATGCGCTGTCTCACACATTACTAGTAATAATGTTAACTGCCACAACCTTTGGGGAGAGTAAATGGGCAGCGTTTATAAAAATTAAAAGCGCATATATCCTTGTGCCAAGGCAGCCAGTTCTTTGGTGGCTTCTAATGAATCATGCCCCCACTATTCACTTTACCTAACCACACGTGCGTGCACGCACACACACACACTCTCTGTCTCTCACACAGACACATACACATACACACAGGGGTGCTAGGCTGGGCTTGGCCAGCGGACCTGCCTTGGCCAATGATGGAGCCTGTGCCCTGGGACCAACCCCTCTTGGAAACCTGAGGCCACCACGTTGTTAGGAACCCCAAGGCAGCCATGTGGAGAGGCCATCCGTCATAGAATCAAAGTACCCAGCTGACAGCCAGAAGGAGGTCCCAGACATATGGCTCTCATCGAGCTGTTTGATCCAGCCCCCAGCCATGTGAGCAAGTTCAGCTGAGGCCCCAGACATCACGGAGCACGGCTAAGCCATCTTCCCTGTGATTATTATTTACTGCATCACTGCGTGTGGAGTGTGGTACACTGGAAACAACCAGAATGTCCCTCAATCAAGGAATGCTTGAATTAATCGTGCTGCCTTCAGAATCCTCACATGAGGATTCCAGAAATGGAAATCTTCTATCAATCCAAAGGCATAACCAGGCTACACAAAGTGAAAAGCACATTGCAGCTCCATGTCGGATCCCTGCTTTGTAAGAACATGTTTGAATACTGAAATAACTGCAAAATAAATGTTCGTAGGAGCATAGCAAAATGCAGAAATCAACAAGGTTATTGACACTAGTTATTTTACTGAAGATCACTATATTTTCAAATAAGTTTATATAAAGTCATTCCTTCATCACATATACTACTCAGATAACTAAAGAAAATCAAATGAAGAAAACCATAGAACAAAATATTTACAAAAGATCAGCATTCGAAAACTTACCAATCAATTTCAAACAAACCCCGAGAATACATCTGAGGAGGGTTCCTGCAAGGTTCTTTTACTAATTTTAAATGCAACATCCTTCTTTGCCAACATTAGATTTCAGTTAAGTCTGAAAGGTTTCATTAGCTTTTTTTACACCTGGGTTTTCATGATCCCCTTAATATGGTTATGTTGTTCCTTTTCTGGTATGCTCCACTGAAAAGGGCAAACACCTGGTTTTATCTCTGAGAACATGTTTATATCAGTGGGGGTTCAAGGAGTATGCAAATGACCAAACCTTCAAAAATTCCTTTTACTCTGAAATTCAAATGACCTGAATGCTTACAAAAATAAATACCATTCTCATTAAACAAATGCTAAAAAAAACATGCTGTCAGGAACCTGTATTTACATTTCTTTTTTTTTTTTTTTGAAAGACTCATCTGCAATAGAATCTGGACAAATTCATGCCAGTGTGGCTTCTTTTTCCTTCTTTTGTCTAATACTGTAATTCTCACCTTTGGCTTCCTAGTAGAATCTTCCAGAAGGCTTTGAAAAAATATACAGAGAGGCCCAGTCCCCACCCCAGATGCATCTGACATAATTTGGTAAGAGCTTGGGCATTGTAATTTGCGAAACACTGACTAGCATACACCCAAGGTTTTGCTAAACATTGGTCTATGATGAACGTGAGTCATAAATATTCTCTATGAACGCTTAAAATATTTTAAGCTGTGCCTTTTGAATCAATGACAAATTATATTTCACACAGTTTTTTATTAAATCATAGCAGTGTACATTAATGCAATCATGGGGTACAATGTGCTGGTTTTATATACAATTGGAAATATTTTCATCAAACTGGTTAACATAGCCTTCATGGCATTTTCTTAGTTATTATGTTCAGACATTTATATTCTGCATTTAGTAAATTTCACCTGTACCCTTCCAAGATGCACC
>CAUYRH010073137.1:0-13916 GCA_963574655.1 Perodicticus potto
CCTGTAGTCCCAGCTACTTGGGAGGCAGAGGCAAGAGACTCGCTTGAGCCCAGGAATTGGAGGTTGCTGTGAGCTATGATGCCACAGCACTCTATCCAGGGTGACAGCTTGAGGCTCTGTCTCAAAAAAAAAAAAAAAAAAAAAAAGATGTATAGGAGGAGATACTAATTTTTGAGTATGCTATGTATGGAATACCCAATTCTAGTTCTCTTTTTCTTAAATAAAGCAACATATGCTTTAAAGTTTTATCTCCTATATATGGTATCTATAGAGTTAGCATATACAGGGATTTTATGAGTAATTTTTTTTAATCTCTAATTGCAACTTATTTACAACTCTGTTTCCTTAATGCAGTGGTTCTCAACCCTCCTAAAGCCATGACCCTTTAATACAGTTCCTGTGGACCCACAGGTTGAGAACCGCTGCCTTAATGATTTTTTGATCCAGGAATTATGTTTATTTGTTCTGGGAGATGACAAAGGCACACATGTTACATGAAAAAAGTGAAAATTTAGTAGAAATAACTAAAGGATCACTAAGTCACATTCTTAAAACTTTGTCACATAGTTTTAAATAACTAGGTTTTATAACCCTTGCCTTATCTTTACTTGTCTTTTTTTTGTTTGTTTGTTTGTTTTGTTTTTTTTAAACCAATCCAAGTTTAGAAATACTTAAATGCAAGCAGTGGTGTATTATAAATCTCTACAACAGATAGTTTCTCCTCCTGAGATCTGGTCTTTTGAGTTAGAAGGTAATTGGTGATATTTATTAAATAACCAACAAATAATGGGCTCTTTCCATAACCATCAGAGAGTATTTATCATTTTTAAACTTTTAGAAGTATTTTTAATATTGTTAAATTCTTGAACTTTAAGCACACAGGAAACCTTGAACAAAAAGAGATAATTAGACCACAACTCAGTAAGCTTGGCAGTTGCCCCTGTACCTTCAACATATCTGTCATCCTTTGATTTTGTTTTTGTTTGATCATCTATATCAGAGAAGGCTTAACATCATTACCATTGCTCTTATTTTGCTATAAAAATGTAGCCTATCATCTGTGTATATGGAATTGAGAACAACTTTTATCATTTTCTTTACCTTTACGATATGTTTCTGGGATAGCATTCTATAATAATTCTCAAGGTGTGGTTTTAAAGATTTACATGGCTTTATCTGCAATAATTCTAACCTTGCAAAGCTGACCTGAACATAATTTCAAAACTCTGAACTTGATATATATCCATTTTTATTACTTAATGTAAGTAAGAGTGAGTTACTGTTTAGCCTATCTTCCTGTGTTTATTCTCTCAATAATTTTACATTGTTCAAATATAAAAAATTAATACATCTTAATATGAATATGCCTGTTTGTACACATGTCAGAGGCAGAAGCTGTTGTAAATTACTAATAATTAAAATCCACTTATTTGTAATGTCTTTAAATTTGTTCATCTTATTTCTTGTTTAAATAGTCCATAAAAAATTTATTTTAAGAAAAAAAAAGTAAGAAACCTAAAAAAAAGCTTATAACATCCTAAAATTAAGAGAAAGGCAAATAAAAAAAGTCTTAATAATGAGTATGTTGCTAAATATTTTAGCTTCAAACCACCTTCACCACTGTACATTTTTCTCTAATAGCAGCTTTATTATTTCATAGGACTAATGTTTTCTGACATGAACCTTACTGGCTTTCATACTTTGCAGGTCAATTTCTTCTGGAAGAAGGTCGCCTTGTAGAAGCAGCTGAGATGGCAAAAAAAGCAGCTGAACTGGACAGCTTGGAGTTTGATGTTGTCTTTAATGCTGCCCACATGCTCAGGTTAGTTTTTTACTACCATACCTTGGAAGACCAATGCCTTGACTTTTAGAAAGCAATTAATTATATGACTTTCACTGTCGTAACACCTTATTCCACATTCTGAAGATAAAACATGCTGCTTAACCAGGTAGAAACTAGAACTATTCATTATAGTTTTGTGCACAATGTACAGAGCATGTGACCTTCTTGGTCATTTCTCCAGAGACTACTTGTCACAAAATACAAAAGAAAAACTTCAAATTAAGTTTAATAACTGTGTAGTGTCTCCAAAAGAAAACATCATGTCAATTAGTCAACACCAGCTCAGTATTTGTGGTTTTTATGTTAGTTATATTAAATGTGGCATGTGGATACATTTCAACATTTGATAGTGAAGAAGATTATTAAATACAAATATACTTAAGGCCTGGGAAATTCTCAAAATGTATCTATAATCAGCACTTTTGCTTTGTCTTGAAACAAAACATGTTTAGACCTTTAGAGCTTCTATTTTTAGAAAAGTTGTCACAAAGGCTAATTACAATAAAAGGTAGATCATCAATTTTTCTTGTCAATATAAAGAAAATCAGGGCATCTGATTGGTGCTTTAGGTTAAAGGACGTTGTTTATAAGAGTTTTTTTAATCAAATGACTTATATGATTGCCTCAAATGCATTTTTTGTCCTGTTAACAATGTATATACCCCTTTTCTTATACGTGTACACTTACCCTAATTTCACTCCATTAAATCCCTACTAAATGCCTCATTAAATGGAATCCACACTGTGTTCTCTCTGCCTGGCTTCCAGGGAGAGATTTGTAATTATGTAGGTCGTTCTTACAAAGGAAGAAAAATAACAGTAGTTAGTTCACATTTGGATGATTTTAAAATGAGGACTTTTGAGAAAAGTAGAGGAACTAGTTATAACTTTCATTTTAAGATTGTTCTAGATTTCACGTGTAGTTTTGAGAAATAATACAGAGTGATCATTTTTTACCATGTCTCCAGTTTCCCCAGTGGTAACATTTTGTAAAACTGCGATACATCCTCACAACAAGGATATTGATACAGTCTACTGGCCTTGTGGGTTCCCCCAGTTTTACTTGTAACCTCAGTGTGTGTGTGTGTATGATCTATATAACTTTGTCACTTAGATTTATTTATCTATCACCAGAGTCAAAATACATTGAAAGTTCCATCATCATAAATATCCCCACAAGAATCCTTCGTATTCTTTATAATCACATAACCCCAACTACCCCCGTCTTCCACAATCCAATATGTAAAGCGAGTGGCAAGTGTTACAGATTTGTTGAGTTCACAATTTGAGATTATTATTCTAACTATATCTTAATAGCCTTCCACCTGGATTTTTCTAAGTTATAAATTTTTGAAATCTAAAGCCTGGCTGAAAGGATTTAGAGGCTTTATAGGTGGTTATGTTAATTTCACAATAATGTTTAGGTGTCTTTCTTAAAGGCATCTGTTTTATGATGAACTCGAGAAAGCCGACCACTTACAAAAAGAAAGCAAGACTCAGTTGACTATTGGTATATTTATCAAATAAGCTGTCACAACCTTCAAGAGCCTTCAATACAAGGATAATTTTCAAAAGACATCTTAATTTGTATGACAAGGGTAGGTACTATTTATTCATGAAGAATAAAACACCATGCTTTTAGTCACAATAGAGCATTTGCAAGGATGGGAAAGCACAAATTTCTATAAAATCTTCTTGATGATAATAGACACTTTCCTCAAGGCATTTTGCTACAGTATCTGGAATTCAAGATCTACCAATGGAAACCCATTATGGTTCAAATACTGTCCTTGTGAAGTGTATCACTTATTACTTCTTCCTAGCATAACACTAGAACCAGTGGAATGCTTTTTTTGTGCACTGGCAATGTGGAAATCTTTAAGATGTATTTTCAGAACCTTTTCTCTAGCTTTCTGCAATGGGCATTTCTCATTAAGCTGGAATCAGTCAGCGCCCTCCTATGCTAACTGCAAATATAACCACAGCAACCTGACCACATGTGCTGGTCATCACGTGGTGGCAGTCCTCACCAACATTTATACTTAGCTTTTCTGTTTTCCAGCTCTGTCAAAATCAGATATTTCCAGAGTGCTTACTACACAAGCCCGACACCCATCTCTTTTTTAGTTGAGAACATTCAGAGCTTTGGTTGCCAAAAAGAAAAAGAAAGGTTGGTGGTTTCCAACCTTCAGTTTTTATCAAAATGTTTAGTTATAAAGGTTTTTTCTTTATTGATTCAGTTTTATCAAAATGTTTAGTTATAAATGTTTTTTCTTATTTAATGTTACATGTAAAGTATCCTCTGAGGATGCCAAATAGTTCTAAACTGAGTTTGATGTTATTTTCTCAAGAGCTCTATTTTTTAGAGAGAGATTTAGCAGACAAAATTGGTAATGTTTGGTGACCAGTTAGATGTGAAGGAAAGAGTGCTGTCTTCCTGATTATGACTTGGCTGTCTGGATTAATGGTTTATCTAATATAAAAAGTCAGCAAGGTAAGGAAAGTTTGTAGGTTAAGCTACAGATAGAGGCTGGGCATGGTGGCTCGTGCCTGTAATCCTAGCATTCTAGGAGGCCGAGTTGGGAGTATCACTTGATTGCAGGAGTTTGAGACTAGCCTGAACATTTTCTACTAAAAATGAGGAAAAAATCTGGGCACCCTAGTATGTGTTCGTTCTCAGCTACTGTCAGGAGGCTTAAGGATCACTTGAGCTAGGAGTGTGAAGTTATGGTGAGCTACAATGATGCCACTGGACTCTACCAGGGGTGACAGAGTCAGATCCTGTCTAAAAAAAAATAGACAAAGCATACTGGTCTTTCCTTTTTTCTGATATACTCCTAATGAAACGACCTAAAGAATCTATTAATGAGGAAAAAATGCTAATTACAAATATAAAAGAAAAACTGATTTCATCTGAATGAGGTTGGACTGGAAGAAGTGAGGTCCTGAGGCCAGCTATCAGGGGACAGATCTCTTATGGGACAATCACTCTTACGGCTCTGGCTCAGAAGTAGACTCCATCACATTCACATACATTCAGTGATCCAGGTAAGACTCAGTAAACTTTCAGTTTTGAAAAAGGTTGGCAAGTTCAATCCTCCTGTAGTTCTCATAGGTGGAGGGCTCAACGCGTTTGGTGAATGACATGAATATTACTCCCATACTTAATGTGTTCTCGCCTTTCACTTTGTAACATGAATTTAGAAAGGTTCTAAGTGGCTCTTATATTTTTTAATGTATATTCGGTCTCTGAGGGCCTTGTTTTGATGCCTCTGATTTATCATTCTGATCTTAACTGCCAAACTGAAATCATGTATTTCAAAAGTTTCTATTAGCTTATTTTACAGAGAAATATCTTTATCCATTTCTTAGAATTGAAATGAGTCTATTAGAAATACCTCAAATTTCAAGCTTTTTTAATGTCCCAAGACATTGGGACAGGGTCCCTAGTTCCTTTTTTCTGACTTGGAAATTTTGGAAACATGAATACTAAAGTTATCAAAAGGACATAAACCTCTCTTCTTCACCTGCATTGGAGAGTTGAATGAGTGAGAAGTAATCTTTGTTGTCTTTTTTATATTTCAAAATAATAAGGGAGTACAAATGTTTTTGATACCTGGATAGCTTTTATAATGCTTAAGTCCGGGCTACTAGTGTGCCCATCGCCTGAACAGTGTTCACTGTACCTGACAGATTTTTACCTCTCCTCCCCTCCCTTTCCTCTTCTTGATTTCCGGTGATTTTACATCTCTCCGTGCCCACATGTGCCCATCGTTCAGCTCCCAATATTTAGAGAGTACATATGGTGTTTGTTTTTCCATTCCTCAGATAACTTTGGGATGGCATAGTCTTCATTTCCATCCAAGTTACTGCAAAAGTTGTATACATTCCTTTTTTATGGCTGAGTAGTCCTCAACGGGGGGGCATGTGTCATACACACACCACGGTTTGTTAGCCCACCCTACATTGATGAATACGTAGGTTGATTCCACATCTCTACAATTGTGAATTGTACTGGAGTAAACATTGGAGTGCAGGTGCTTTTTGTTTTTTGATTAAATGACTTCTTTTCTTTTGGGTAGATGCCCAGTGGTGGGATTGCTGGATCGAATGATAGGTCTGTATTTATTTCTTTAAAGAATCTCCACACTGTTTTCCATAGAGAGAGTACTAATTTGTAGTACCACCAACAGTGTGTAAATGTTCCTTTCTCTCCACATCCACGCCAATATATATTGCTTTTTTGACATTTTAATAATGGCCATTCTGACTGGCGTAAGGTGATATTTCCTTGTGGTTTTAATTTGCATTTCCTTGATGAATAGTTATGTTGAGCATTTTTTCATATGTTTGGCCATTTGTCTATCTTCTTTTGAAAAATTCTGTTTGCATATTTGTCCACTTTTTAATAAGGTTTTTTTTTTTTTCCTTGCTGATTTGAGTTCTTTATAGGTTCGGGATATTAGACCTTTATCACATGAACAGTTTGTAAATATTTTCTCCCATTCTGTAGGTTGTTAATTTACTGTATTGACTATTTCCTTTGTTATGCAGAAAGCTGTTCAATTGGTTGTCTAACTCAGTGAGATTTAGAATGTTTGCATTACTACAATATAATCTATCTCAACTTATACAGAGTATCTGTACGAATAAGGTAGGCAGAAAGAAAAATATAACATCAGAAAAGATTACTAAGAGATTAATAGGATCTCTGAATTTTTTAAATTTATTTTTTATTTCAGATTAATACAAGGGTAACATCGTATTAACAGATTAATACAATTAGGTAACAATGTTTGCATTTGTGAAGTCCAGTCCAAGGTGCAGTTAAGACTTTTACCGGGAGGTATACCATATACCTTGTGGGAGCTCATCCCACTCTTTCCCACACCCTCCTTCTTGGATTTAAATGTGTTTCTCTCTCATGTGGACACACAGTTGTTCATCTGCTGGTTTCATTTTAATATTGAGTACATTGGATGCTTGCAGATCTCTGAATTTTTAACAGCAACAAGGTACTATATACTTAATGGACTAATAATTTAAATAAAAATTATTTTCCTAGAAACTCAAAGGAAAATACTCACATGCACTTAAGATTACACTTGTAATTATATGTATGTGTAAGCGATTACATATAGTATAAGCTCAAAATTATTTTATATAATTATATATAGTATACATAGTTTTATTAGGATTATAGTATATACTTTATGTATAGTATATAAAATAGTTTTATTTATGTCTACATAAATATATATAATTATACTGCATATATGTGGGTATAGTTTAATAAAGCGTATATACATATATAATTATATGTATGTGCATGTTAATAAAAAATTTTGAAAGAGCATAGAGTACAGGAGCAATTATTTCCTTCTTTTTTTTTTTCTTTTTTTGAAGCTTTTGGCCGGGGCTGGGTTTTAAATCGCCACCTCTGGCATATGGGGCTGGCACCCCACTCCTTTGGGCCACAGGCGCCACCCTAGATAAGCAATTGTTGAGAAATAATTTCAAAGACAGAATGAAGGCCTTTGATCATCATATTGAAAGCAAATTGATAAAGATAGGTCCACTGTTGCCAGGCACAGTGGCTCCCACCTGTCATCCCAGCACTCTGGGAGGCTGAGGCAGGAGGACCACTTGAGCTCAGGAAGCTGAGACCAACCTGAGCAAGAGCAAGACCCTGTTTCTACTAAAAATAGAAAAACTAGCTGGGTATAGTGGCACATGCCTGTAGTCTCAGCTACTCAGGAGGTTGAGGCAAGAGGATTGCTCAAGCCCAAGAGAGTTTGAGGTTGCTGTGAGGTACGAAGTCATGGCGCTCTACCTAGAGCAACAGAGTGAAACTCAAAAGAAAAAAAATAGGTCTACCTCCTACACTGGCATCATGTATTGGTAACAGTTTTTAGTTGTATCACTCTTGTTAGTTTAAGAAACAGGATTTAATAGAGTATTCTGTAGCCCACAGACTCTCTCAGTGGACTTGGGGGTTCTACCTGCTACAACAGGAATGATTCACGGTAACCAGGCCTTCCCTAGGGCTCAACGGTTTTTATGGTACAGGTGCTGTGCCCCCATCACCCACAGGGAACCCAACAAAGTACGCCCCACAGCCATCAGAAGGTGATTCTCCTGAGCATAGCTACTTACCTTTGTGCTCACTTCTGAATTTCATTCTGTTGAGATTACATCCGATTAGTGGAATCTGAATCATACTCATGGAACTGGAACATGAATGAATTTCTGGAGTCTGCCTTGCTTGGAAAGATGGGGTCCTCATTGTGGCCAATTACCAAGTGTATTTACAGGGAGGGTGATCACAGATGTTGAGTAGCCTCATGTAATGAATATTGACACTGCATGGTGCATTTTTAATACTTCAAATAAAATAAAAACATGCCAGATGCTTCCAGGTGAGAGCACATACCAAAAAAAGCAGGTTGGTTGTTAACAAAGGAAAATACCAAAGGAATTTAAAATGCTAGAGCATACTGGAGTTATATCTACAGATATTTTAGAGGAAACTATTGGATCAATTACTGTATTGGCATTTCCTATGAATGGATTGGTTTAGCATTTTCCCACAACTGGAAGCAGGATAGTACGTGAAGTTACTTGAAAAGAAATCTGATTCACAGCATTCATAGGCACAAGTAGAAGGTTGGAGTGTGTGGGTGTGTTTTAGTCTGCTTTTAAGGTCCAGGATAAAAGTAGCATATATTCCAGCATCTCTGTCTGCTAAGCAGTATACTTCGCATTTTATGTCCTTCACTCTTTTAGTTCTAATTGAATATCTATGAAGTAGATACAAATATTACCATTATACAGATGACCAACATGAGGCTCAGAGAAAGTGCTTTCAATAATTGTTAAAGCTGGGATTTAAATTTAATGTGCTCTGGCCAAGGATAGTACTGTTTCCACTGTGTCACGTGGGCTCCCTTGAGTTACAACTGGGTGATCACACAGAAGCTCTGATGGTTAAATTTGTTGTTGAAGAAAAAGATTTACAGAGAGTAACAGGTTGTCAAATGAGTAAATCTAAATAGTAAGACCCTTCCAATATTATTAAATTGTAGTAAATTTCAGAAAGTAGATTTAGAGTCATTGGAGAGAGAACTTCAATTTTCCTATTCTCAAAAGGATATGATATTGTTAGAAATGTGATGATAGAGTGTCTAACATGGGTCACACTTGTAGTTTATATAAGTGCACTTTCCTTTTTTCCAGACCTAAGATTCTAAGCTATCACTCCTCCCCAAGGTAGTAAAAAAAAAAGCTAAACCGCACAGTGTCGACTTGTCGTATTTGCTTCCCTAATTTTTAAGAGAGCAAAATAAATACATGAGAAAGAATCATCATCTTCCAGTTTCTATCCATGTAACAAGATGTTATGCAATTAAATATACTGAAAACATAGACTTTGTCAATGTTCACTTCCTTATAAATCCTACTGGACATTACATAAAATTTAAATGATTGAGAAAAAACAGAATCAAATTATTTTCTAAAATCGGATTGTGTATGTACATTTGTATGTGTCTTGGAGATGTATATATTTCCAAGGCCCTCTAGGCCGTATATTTTCTTGCTGAACACTTCCAACCTTACCAAAACTGCTATACATTGATTGGATTTTCAAATTATAAATTATATTTTACTGCCAACTTTTGGTCAAGAGGGTCTTATTTCATCCATGTGGTAATGAGTTGGTTTATAAGGTCTTTAAAGCAAAGTGGGGTGTTGGCTGAGGTTGAGCTGGACATCTTCCCACCCAGTGGCTCTTCACTGTTACTATGCAGGTGAATCTCTCCGGGTCTTCATGAGATTGACAGCCTGATTTAGAGGGATTGGGTGGTGCCTGTGATTTTATGCTTCTGTCTGGTCTCAGGTGATGCTTACGATGGTTCTTGGGCCAGCACTACAAGCAAGTTCTATTCTTCCTTTTCTCTCTTCATCCCCTCAACTCCTCCTCCCCACCCAAACATTACAAACCTAAGTGGTAATTTACTATAATAAATATAATAGTTGACATTGCCAATATACATTTCCTCCCTTTTAATTTTTTTCCAGCATACATTACTATGTGTAATCTTTCTAGATACAAGTTTAACTGTCCGTAGTGGTTCCTGAATGCTTTGAGGCCAGAGAAGAATAGGCTTAAACTCTCATGGGGCATCACAAAATTTCTAATTGAGAGGGACCTTTTGTAAAATCAAATTATCCCACATAGTCTTTTCCTCTGTCATTGCTACATTTCTTCTTTCTCTTTCTGTCCTTTTCCTTCGGAATGGACATGGCTACTTACCTAGTTATGAAGCCGTTTGGGAGATCTTGACAGAAGGTTCCATCTAAAAAGGCTTAGAGGTCATAAATAATTTATCGTAGGAGTTTCATTGTGAGGATACTTTTTCCTCTATTGTTTTTACATATGTATGACTCTGGTTTTGCTATTTTAGGATTTTCTGTACATTTTTATACCCTTATTTATTTCAGTTCTATTTCTATTGTGTAACTTATTAACTAGAATTAATGTTTAGTGCTGGTTTGAGTAACTTAAAGCTAAACATCAGTTCCTGGCAAGAATCCATGAAAACTCAGCTGTTCTTTCTCTCTACTCTTGTATTATATGAACAAATCTCTCTCTCTAGTAAAAGAAAAAAAAAATAAGTCATCCTTGACAGTAATTATGAAGACTTTAATAAAATATTATCTTTTGTATGAACCAAATAACAGTTATTATGCATATTAATTTTTAGTTCAAATGGACAATTGGCAACTGTTAATATGTGTAATTACATTGTCATCTCAATGCTACTAGAATTTTTATTTTGAAGGATGTAAATTTAGTAATGTTTAATTTTATTCTCATGTAGGTAATTATAAGTGATTCTTTTAAATCAGAATTTCTTCAAATATTTCATTGCATGTATTAAGTTGTTTTGTTCATATCTAATTTCCAGAATTGTTCTTATACATCTCCTAAGACTATTAGGCTGTAATCTGTGTTGCAAAATACACTTTTTGATTATTAAACAATACTAGAGAGAGGAATTACACATATGTAATATATATCCATATTTCTTAACAGATGTAAGTTTTATAGTACAGTGTACAAAAATGGAATTCTTATATGCCGTACTATAAAACTTACATCTGTTAAGAAATATGAATGTAATATGCAAATGGTAAAATTTGTGAGTATTGTTAATGTCTATTTGTTTTGATCTGAGCCTCCATTTTAACTGATGGCTAAAGAAAGAAAAGCCTGAATTTAAAGAGTTCCATAATATAATAAGTGACTACATCTATTGTTTTTTATTTTTATTTTTTTTAAGAATTTAAGGTTTACTTCATAGTCCAGTTCACAGACATCCTCTGGGCTTTTTTCAACTTCACACTTTTTCTGGCCCTGAGAGGGTAGAGGTGGTGTGAGGATGGTGGGGGCCTGGTGTTTGGAATGGAGGGGTCGCTAATGAGAGAGGCGTCTGCAGGTGATAACCGTTGTTGACAGAGTGATGAAATCTGCTTCCTCTGTGTTTGTGATGTAATGTTGACTGGCAGGGTGATGTGTTCCGTGGAGGAAGGTGCCCATCTGAACTCACTTCAGCTTCCTAGTACCACTGATCTGTCTTTCTTGCCATCTTGTTTCTGGCTTTGTAAAGTGTGCTGTGGCCAGAACACGAACTTGTCTCCATCTTGTGAAGCCAATTGCCCTTTACCCACCTTCTGAGTCTTCCACGTGGATTTGTGGGAAACTTATGGCTTCTTTCTATATATCTAATTATGATCTCCTAAAAGCGGGTGGCAGGAAGTAAGAGAGTGAGTATCTGGCACTGTTTTGGCATTTCCTTGTATTTAAAATGTGGTTTAATGATAGCATTTGATTCATGTACTACTGTAACTGGTAAATGAAAGGACCCAATTCCTGGGTAGAATAGAAGTTTTCTGCCCTGGAAAAGAAAGAGTGAAGTAAGAAAGGACATGCCCTAAAAGAATGTTTTGTCATCTGTTTTGACTAGTCCTCTCAGGAGCTTAATAATCTCACGGTGAAGTTTGTAACGGTATTTGATGGAATCCCCTAAGTCAGGGGTACCCAGCCTTTTTGGGACCAGGGACTGGTTTTCCATAGACTGTGGGGGAGTGGGAGGAGAAGGGGGTCAGGAAGGGATGGTTTCCGGATGACCTATCCACCTCAGATCATCAGGCATCAGCTTCTCCTAAGGAGCATGAGACCTGGTCCCCACGGTTTACAGGAGGGTCTGCGCTTCCGTGCGAGTCTAGTGCTGCCCCTGATGTGATGGGACGTGGCACTCAGCGGTGATGTGAGCAATGGCGAGTGACCGTGAACACAGACGAAGCTCTGTGCGCCGGCCACCGGTCACCTCCTGCGTATCGCCCTGCTCGGAACAGGCCACAGACCTGGTACCAGTCCTCCCCTGGGGCTGGGGACTGCATTGCTAAGCAACTCGCAGAATATTGCTAAATGCTGCACTGTTCAAATGTTGACTAATGATTCCATCATCTGTGTAATTAAGATGAAGTACTCCCAGGATGCTTCTTGCAGTGGGAGTGTAAAATAAGGTTTACAAAGGAAAATGGACAGTGAACAGTTCCTCATGAGCTTTTGCTCTTGTCTAGAGAGTAAAACAAGAATATAAGGGAGCATTCTGCGGGTAGAGCTGACCTATTCTTTCCCCCACAGTTTTCCATGTGCTGCCATAACTGCCAGCTGATAGTTAATGAAGACTATGTAATATTAGAAGCAAAGTCCTAGAATGAAAATTAATTTTCATAGCTGGATGACATAAATAATAAATCCTACTGGTTTTATTAATCTAATTATTTCATCAATTCTACTTTTAGCTTAAGACAGTAAGTTTTTTAAACTAGATACTTCCTTTGAGAATTAAGCCACTGAAGAATACATATGAAGACATTAAAAACTAATTACCATTTTGGAGGGTAGATAGATCCTTTTAAAATTGTGTTGATTATTATTTTTGAGGTAATTTATCTGATGGATTCCCTAGTTTTTCCTTTGATCCTTATCTATCTCCTGAATTGAATATCCATAAAGATGAATATTAATGGTAGCGATACTTTTCATGTTAGACATCTATTGGTTGATGTTGCTTCAAAATAACTTAATTCTTTGTAGTATTAGTTACTCTAATTTCCTACCTCCCTGCCTTTTATTTTCCTCTGGAGAAAACCTTTCCAGGGCATGACCTAATGAATTCTGGTTCAAATTTCCATGTGCATATGAACCAATGTGATTCTATAATTTGGTGGAAGGAGCCTTCATTAAATACTGTAGTTAGGGAATTTTTACTGTTTCATACCAGAATAAAGTACTTTTCTTGACATATTGTAATTGAGCTTTAACATTTATTAGAATATAAATCACAACAGCACGTTGTAACATGCCATGGGTCCAGTGAAGCCTTCGGTCAAGGTTTTTTATTTTCTTTATAACCTCCATTAAAAATATCAATGTTTTAAATTATTTTTTTTTAAAAAATTAGAAAAATATGTCCTGCTCTCTAGAGACATGTTATCTTTAGTTATTCCTAGAATTTATATGGTTGCATGGGGTATGTCTTTATAGTTTCATTGGCTTGACCAAAGTGCAAATTTGTAAGGATGGACAGTTAACCTCCTCTTTTAAAACCTGAATATGCTTTTCTAATTGAGAAAGTTAATTTCTGTGTTCTCCTCTTTATTTCCAGCCTGTCTGTCATCCTCTTGTTTCAGAAGCCTGTTAATATCACAGCTTCAAGAGAATATCACTCCATTTTAACTGCTGGGCCCCTGGTCACTTACTGCCACATCCTCCTTATACTGTATTCATGATCTGAAATTGAAGAGGGCTTTTTTTTTTTTTTTTAAATACATGTATTTTATTATTCTTCATTACATTATTCCCCCCCCACCCCACCCGTCCGTGATAAGACAGAATTGATTTACAGAAAAGAATACAGAAAACACCAACGCTCCTGGTAGTGGGAGAGATTTCAAGTAGGGAGAGAGAAGCTCTCTCCGTTCCTCTCCCGGTCTTTCCCCGT
>CAUYRH010073139.1:0-11329 GCA_963574655.1 Perodicticus potto
CAGGAAAGTAAAATCTCTAGTAACCTCAATCAGAAGTGATAAAGGGGAAATAACAACTGATGCCACAGAGATACAAGAGATTATCTCTGAATACCACCAGAAGCTCTGAGCCCAGAAATTTGACAATGTGAAGGAAATGGACCAATATCTGGAATCACACCCTCTCCCTAGACTTAGCCAGGAAGAAACAGAGCTCCTGAACAGACCAATTTCAAGCACTCAGAGTACAGAAACAAACAAACAAACAAAACGAAACAAAAAAAAATGTTAACTGGGCTCAGCAGCTAAGGCACCAGCAACATACACCAGATCTGGTGGGTTCAAATCCAGCCCAGGTCTGACAAACAACAATGACAACTACAACCAAAAAATAGCTGGGCATTATGGCGGGCACCTGTAGTCCCAGCTACTTGGGAGGCTCAGGCAAGAGAATCACTCAAACCCAGGGAGAGCTGTGATGCCACAGCACTCTACCCAGGGAGACAGCTTGAGACTCTGTCTCAAAACAAAACAAAACAAAACAAAAAACACATGTAACTGAATTTGGAAAGTCTCTTTCTCATCAAAATGTTATGGAATAAGCAATAAAAGGGAAAGCACAGTAATAACAACCTTTAATGGAAGATACAAAGTACATGCATATATAATGCAACAGCAAATGAGTAATAAACACTTTTTTCCCAGAAGAACCACAGTAGTTTTCTTTTTCTCTCTAGCCACTAATACACCATAAAGAACTCAAGTAACACCCCCAAAGGCAAGATGGTGAGATATCTGCTTCACTGGCCAGAAAACCCCAATCATTAGTAATTTCACCACAAGTTAGCAAAAAACTTGGGAAGACTGCCCAGAAGGAAACTTATTTTTGGAAAGGAAGAAATTCCTAGAAGCTTCTGGTTTCCACCTGAATCTTTTTTCAGTGAGTTGGACTTGTGAATGAGTAGCTCCTTCTAAGTCTTTCAGGAGGATCCTTCTGCAGTAATTGCCTTATGTACATATAAATGCTACTGTATTAAATCTGTACCATCAGATTATATCAATGTTGCTAATATAAATTTTCTTGGCTTTGGAAACTTCCTACTACACTTTTAGACATACAGGCCCTGAGTTAACAAATATCTGATTTACATACAACTCACATTTATAAGCAAAGGCTATTACACTAAATCCCGAGTTACAAACATTTGACTGAATTACAGGTAAAACGTAAATGTATTTGTTCCAACTTACACACAAGTTCAACTTAAGAACAATCTACAGAACTTGTCTCCTTTCTAACCCCAGGACTGCCTGCCTGGAGTTATTATACAGTTTTAGTTTTCTCACTCTGTTTGTCTTCCGAGTGGGGGAGTTTAGAAATTGGTAAAAAGCAACCTTACTAACAATTTAAAAATTACTCTGAATGTAGAAGATTAGATGCTTGCTTTTTTTCCCAGAATAAAAATTTATTTATATTTGGAGAATGGTACTCACTAAAAACATCAATAAACATTGTACCAAAGCTCCTCAAATTTCCTACATTTAGCTCAAAGGAAAAAAATTATAAAAATAGAAACTGCCAAAACCATCTTGCATCAACTGGAATACAGCTGCCTACCCTTCAGGCCTCTGCTGAGACATCACTTCACCCCAGAAGATCCTCTCTCTCATTTCCTCTCCCCTCTCAGAGCCTATTTCATGCTTTCAGAAATACTGTCACAAAGCCCAATCTCTGCCCATTACACTTGCCAGCAGGCTTCTGCCTGTTCACCTAGGACCCCTGGCAGAACGTCCCAGGACCACAATGGTCTTGCTCTTTAGTGCACACAAGTCAGGTCCAGTACACAGCAGTTACTCAAAATTTGTTGCATAAATGAAGTCTAGGTAAATCGTTTGTTGTTGTTGTTTGAGGCAGAGTCTTACTATGTGCCCTTGGTAGAGTGTCGTGGCGTCACAGCTCACAGCAACCTCTAACTCTTGGGCTTAAACGCCCAGCTATTTCTTGTTATAGTTGTTGTCGTTGTTTAGCAGGTTGGGGTCGGGTTCACCCCAGTGTATGTGGCTGGCACCCTAACCACTAGTTACAGTATACCTGCAGTATTGGAATTAACACTTCGGATTAAATACTTTGGTTAATAAAAATCCTATTTCTGTGCTTTAAAGTTAAAAGCAGTGATGCTGGCTTGGCACCTGTGGCTCAAGTGGCTAAAACGCCAGCCACATATACCTGAGCTGGCGGGTTCGAATCCAGCCCAGGCCACCAAACAACAATGACGGCTGTAACCAAAAAATAGCCAGGCGTTGGGGTGGATGCCTGTAGTCCTAGCTACTTGGGAGGGAGAGGCAGGAGAATTGCTTGAGCACAGGAGTTGAAGGTTGCTATGCTCTTAAAAAAAAAACAAAACAACCAATGGTGTCATTTTCCTACTAGGCTTTACTAAAATATGTTTCTAATTGTGAATATTTAGGATTGTTCTCAAATTTCACATTGAAGATAACTGTCTATCTTCTTTCAGTTAGAAGATAAAAGATTTTAAAATGGGTTCTGACAGTCCAAGTGCACACTAGGTACTTCCTAGCAATTGTCCTATCACCCAATCAGTGTAAAAATCAACTTCACTATTTTCAATGCTGATCATATACAATTATTTATTAGTTGTAATTAATGTTTACTGAGCACTTACAATCTGCTAGGCACTGTGCTATGGGGCTATACACTGTCATTTAATCCTCTCAACAATCCTATGAAGTTAGGTACTGTCACCTCCAATTTTACATGTAGCACAAGAGTTCAGGGACTTGGTTCAAGGTCACACAGTTTATGAGGACACCAGGCTCTAATTCTACGTTTAGTACTCACACCACACCCCAATTAAGAATTTGTTCTGGCTGGGCGCCTGCACTCAATAGAGCACCCATCCCCGTGCACCGACGGTGGTGGGTTCAAACCTGTCTAGGGCCTGCTAAACAAAAAAACAAAACAGGGTCGGCGCCTGTAGCTCAAGTGGCTAAGGCACCAAAGCCACATATACCAGAGCTGGCGGGTTTGAATCCAGCCCAGGCCTGCCAAACAACAATGACAACTACAACCAAAAAATAGCTAGGCGTTGTGGTGAGCGCCTGTAGTCCAGGCTACTTGGGAGGCTGAGGCAAGAGAATTGCTTAAGCCCAAGAGTCTGAGGTTGCTGTGAGCTGTGATGCCACAGCACTCTACGGAGGGTGACATAGTAAGACTCTGTCTCAAAAGAAAAAAAAAGAAGAAAAACAAACCAGAAAATCCGGATTTGAGGCCTTTTAACTGCGGAGTAACCTTAAACAAGGTATTTGATTTTTCCACACAATTCCATAATTCCTTTGCCAATACTGAGGAAAATGATGGTCTGGAAGTGCAGCCTGAGGGGCAGGCTCCCCTCCTTATGGCTCCCCAACTTCCTAGGCAGCCCCCAGGCTCACCTCCCTGCCCCACTTGTGTCTCCACCCAAACGAGGAGAGACAGGGGCCCTGAACAGGGGCTGGAGGTGTGCGTCCCCGTGTGTCCACAGCCACTGCTTGGAGAAGGCGTGAAGACTCCCTCCAGTGCCAAAGCATCGGCCTCTTGTGAAGGTGACAACATGGTGGTAAAATAAGCAGCAGGGGAACAGGGAAAATGAAGTGGGCCCAGGAGAGAACTACTCATCCTATGGAGACTTTTGTGAACAGAAAGGGCAGGAATGATGCACCATTTAACAAGAAATCTGGCTCAGCCAGTGTTGGAAATTCTCTCGGCTTCCAGTTAGCCCCACGAGGACCCTGGCTGCTCCTGCTCCGATGGCTGGCTGGGTTTTGTGCACTCAGAAGTTTTCAAATGAAATAGTGGCCTGGGCTCTGGAATGCCTGTGGGGCCTCCAGTAGACCCCCGTGCCATTACATCTGTGTCCCTGCCATGTCAGAGACTTGGAGGCGCAGAATGAGAGGGAAGCCTAGCCGGAGCAGGGTGGAGGTAATTCTTGCCAGGTTATCCTGTTCAGGAGACAGTAATGCATTGCGGTTTTACTGGGCTCTTCCTCCTTTCTCTGGAAGGCCTCTGCTGACCGCATGGTTTTTAAACAAATGGTTAATGCATTTAAAAATGTTGATCCATGACCTTCAGGAATTCGTAATTTATAATAAAGTTAATTAAGGATACAAATTCCAGACATTCTTGACATCAAAAGAGTGAGATTTTAAAGTCAATATGGTTTTAGTTACAAAAGTAATACCTATCTCCTGGAGAACACAGAATCCTTGCACCTTGTTGGTGGGAATGTAAAAGGGTACAGCTTCTGTAGAAAATAGTATGGTGGTTCCTTAACAAATTAAACATAGAGTTACCATATGATCCAGCAATTCCCCTTTTAGGCTTGTACCCAAAAGTATTGAAAACAGAGACTCAAAGGTAGTTATGCACCCATGTTCATAACAGCACTGTTCACCATAGCTATAAATGTGGGAACAACCCATACGTCCGTCAATCACAGTCCAGTGTGTGTACACCACAACATAGCACACATCCAGGGGAATATTGTCCAGCCTTCAAAGGGAAGGAAATTCTGCAACATGCTACCATGTGGATGAACCTGGAAAAAAAATTACACTAAGTGAAATCAGCCAGACACAAAAGGCCAAATATTATATTCTACTTACATGAGGTAGGTAGGCAAATACATAGAGAAAGAAAATGGGGGAAATGAGGTGTAGAGTTTAATAGGTACAGAGTTTCAGTTTGGGAAGATGAAATGTTCTGGAGATGGTTAGTGGGAATGGTTGCATGATATGAATGTGCTTAATGCCACAGAAAGATACACGTACAAATGGTTAGGAAGTGGTACTTTTTTTTTTTTTTTTTTTTAGACAGAGCCTCAAGCTGTCCCCCTGGATAGAGTGCCATGGCCTCAAAGCTCACAGCAACCTCCAACTCCTGGGCTCAAGCGAGTCTCCTGCCTCCGCCTCCCAAGTAGCTGGGACTACAGGCACCGGCCACAACGCCCGGCCGTTTTTTTGGTTGTAGCCGTCATTGTTGTTTGGCGGGCCCGGGCTGGATTTGAACCCGCCAGCTCAGGTGTATGTGGCTGGCGCCTTGCCCTTTGAGCTACAGGTGCCTAGCCAGGAAGTGGTACTTTTATGTTATGCATATTCTACTACAATTAAAAAAAAACTGAAATAGTAATGAACGCACACAGTAAACATAACATACAACAAAATAAATTTTTTCCAATTGGCCTTCCTGCCCCCTTTTCTCGCCTCCCTTCTGAGTTGCCCACAGGTAGCAGGTGCAGACATTTTCTGTAGACACATTTGACCTTTATTATACTTTGTCTTTACACAAATAGAGTTGTGCTATTTCCTAAACTGCACCTTGTTTTTCACCTGATAAAATCCCAGCCATCTTTCTAATTCAGTATAGATTCCTCTACCTCCTTCTGCAGAGGGTTTCATTTTAGGATACTCTGTTATTTAACTGGTTCTCTGTTGATGAACATTTTAGTAGCTTCCAGGTTTTTTGTTTGTTTGTTTGTTTTTGTTTTAAAAGCCAGTTTTTTGGTTTGTTTTGTTTTGAGACAGAGCCTCAAGCTGTCACCCTGGGTAGAGTGCCGTGGCATCACAGCTCACAGCAACCTCCAACTCCTGGGCTAATGCGATTCTCCTGCCTCCACCTCCCAAGTAGTTGGGACTGCAGGCGCCCGCCACAATGCCCATGCCCATCTGTGTTTTGGTTGCAGCCGCCATTGTTGTTTGGCGAGTTCAGGCTGGATTCGAACCCGTCAGCTCAGGTGTATGTGGCTGGCACCTTAGCGGCTTGAGCTACAGGCTCCGAGCCGGCTTCCAGGTTTTTACTCTATAAATTACTATGCTGCATACCTGTCTTTATACAAGGTTGGACATTTAAGTTTACAAACTCATCCCAGAAAAAGTGCTACTTACCTCCTAAGGAGTACTTCGAAGGTGACTGTAGTGATATTCAGCAATGAGGTGTGCCACAATAACTATCTTTTACATAGCTTAGGGAATAGATCTGCTAGATAAATTCCCAGAGAAGAGACTTCTGGGTGAAAGGACATATGTATTCAAAATATTGATAGATATTGCAAATCGCCCTGCACAAAGGGTCTACTAATTCACAGACCCTCCAATGGCTAACTAGTTGGCTGTCCTTCCATCCTCCCTCCTTTCTTTTCTTCTTTCCTTTCTCCCTTCGACCTAACAGACAAATAAAACTTCACTTTTTTCATAGTAACACAACAGAAATAAAAATAAAATATTTACTGTTTCTCATGGTTTCGTGATTCTGATTTGGTGTGTTTATATGATACATTTTCTTGAAATGTTTGAGTCTTATGCATGCCACTTGTCAATACGAATTTAAAAATACATATTTCATTCTAAGAAATGACTGTTGTGCTCAGGTTTGGGTTGTAATCGCATTTTCTTCATATGATAATTTTCCTAGTTTTATTATTATCATTATTTTTTTTGAGGCAGAGTCTCACTTTGGTGCGCTTGGTAGAGGGCCATGGTGTCACAGCTCATAGAAACCTCAAACTCTTGGGTTCAAGCCTCTTGCCTCAGTCTCCCAAGTAGCTGGGACTACAGGTGCCCACCACTACACCCAGATTTTTTTTAGAGATGGATCTCGTTCTTGCTCAGGCTGGTCTCAAACTCGTGAGCTCCAGCAATCCATCTGCTTCAAGCCTCTCAGAATGCTAGGATTATAGGTGTGAGCCACCATGCCTGGCCCTTTCCTATATTTTTAAATTTAATTATTGAGTAAGTAATACTCAATACATGGCTCCCAATTCAAAAATAGCAACAAGTGAACTGTGAAAAATTGCTTTCTCTTATTTCCCATCTTATTTCTACCATCTTTTCTGTTCTCTGAAATCTTGTTTTTAGTTTCTTAGGTATTCTTCTAGAGCAGCAGCTCTCAACCTGTGGGTCATGACCCACAGGAACTGTATTAAAGGGCTGAGGCATTAGAAAGGTTGAGAATCACTGTTCTAGAGTTTCTTTTTTTTTTGAGACAAAGCCTCAAGCTGTCATCCTGGATAGAGTGCTGTGGCATCATAGCTCACAGCAATCTCCAATTCCTGGGGTTGAGCGAGTCTCCTGCCTCCACCTCCCAAGTAGCTGGGACTACAGGCACCCACCACAAAGCCCCGGCCATTTTTTGGTTGCAGCCATCATTGTTGTTTGGCGGGCCCTGGCTGGATTCGAACCCACCAGCTCAGGTGTACATGGAGCCACAGGTGCTGAGCCTCTAGAGTTTCTTTATGCAGATGTAAGCAAATACAAATATAGATTCTTTTTTTACACAACACGTAGCTATTCCTTGTTGCAATCTCCCTTCTCCTCCTTGTTATTGGTGTGTCTTGGAGATGGCCTTTTTTTTATTAGTAGATGGAGAGCTTCCTCATTCTTTTTTTAAATTGGGCTATGATTGAATACAAAAAGTTGTACATATTTAATGTTTATATCTTGATGAGTTTGAAAATAATTACAAACCCATGAAACTGTCACCATAACAATGCCATAAACTTAACCATCACCTCTAAAATTTCCTCCCTCACTTCCTTATTTTTTTGCGTGTGATAAGAACATTTAACATAAGATCTACCTTAAATATCATCCAGTGTCTCTTAAAAACAATACAATATAGCCGAGTGGGGTGGCTCATGCCTGTAATCCTAGCACTCTGGGAGGCTGAGGCAGGTGGATTGCCTGAACTCATGAGTTTGAGACCAGCCTGAGCTAGAGCAAGACCCCCCTGTCTCTGAAAAAAAAAAACCAAAACTGCCAGGCATTGTAGTGGGCGTCTGTAGTCCCAGCTACTTGAGAGGCTGAGGCAAGAGAATCACTTGAGCCCAGGAGTTTGAGGTTGCTGTGAGCTATGTGAGCTGTGATGCCACAGCACTTTACCCAGGGTGACAAAGTGAGACTCTGTCTCAAAACAAAAAAACAAACCACCCCAAACCAATATATATTGGTACACACACACACATATATACACACACACACATATATATATACATATGTATGTATATACATTTTTTTTTTGAGACAGAGTCTCACTTTGCCACCCTGGATAGAGTGCCATGGTGTCATCATAGCTCACAGCAACCTCAAACTCTTGTGCTCAAGTAATCATCTTGCCTACAGGTGCCCACTACAACACCCGGCTATTTTTAGAGATGGGGTCTTTCTCTTGCTCAGGCTGGTCTCGATCTGCTGAACTCAAGCAATCCACCCTCCTTGGCCTCTCAGAGTGCTAGAATTACAGGCGTGAGCCACAATACAGTATATGTATATATTTTTTGCAGTTTTTGACCCGAGCAGGGTTTGAACCTACCACCTCTGGCATATGGGGCCAGTGCCCTACTCCCTGAGCCACAGGCACTGCCCACAATACAATATATATATATATTTTTTGAGACAGAGCCTCAAGCTGTCACCCTGGGTAGAGTGCTGTGACATCACAGCTCACAGCAACCTCCAACTCCTGGGCTCAAGCGAGTCTCCTGCCTCTGCCTCCCAAGTAGCTGGAACTACAGGCGCCCACCACAACGCCCGGCCATTTTTTAGTTGCAGCTGTCGTTGTTTGGCGGACCTGGGCTGGATTCGAACCCGCCAGCTCAGGTGTACGTGGCTGGCGCCTTAGCTCGTTGAGCCACAGGTGCCGAGCCAATACAATATTTTTAACTATGTGTAATTATGCTGTACAGTAGATCTCGAGGATTTATTCGCTTTGCATAACTGAAACTTTCTACCCTTTGACCAATAATTTCCTGATTTCTCCTTCCTTGAATCCCTGGTGACCTCCTCATTCTTTTTCACAGTTATATATATAGAAGATACTGCATTACTGTGGGGCTTTGCTTTATTTACCTAGTCCTCTATTGATGGGTGTATGCTACCTGTTTTACGATAATAAACAGTGTTGCAATGAGCAGCCCTGTAAATGTGTGTGCATTTTGGGTTTGTATAAATCAATCTGAGGTGTAAAAGTGGAACTGCTGGGTCAAAGAATTTATCTTAATTTTGATAGATGTGGCCAAATTGCCTTCTCAAAGGGCTTGTACCAATTTACACTCCCACAAAGAATGTGTGAAAGTTCCTCTTTTCTCTGTAAACTCACCAACAGAGTGTGTTATCAACTCTTTGGATTTTTGCCAATCTGATAAGTGAAAATTAGTGTCTGTGGTTTTAATTTGCAGTTCTCATATGAGTGAGTTTGATGATATTTTGATACATTTGAGGGCCACTGCATTTCTTTTCTTTGAATTATTTGTTCATTTTTCTCTTACTGGGTTACTGACCTTTTTCTAGAAGCTCTTTACCTATTTGGGAGATGTGATCCTTTGTCTGTGATGGGATAGGAGTTGCAAGTTCCCTCCCTCCAGTTTGTCACATGTCTTTTGGCTTTGCTTATGGTGTATTTCATCATTGGTTTTTCGCTATCATCAATTACATTTTTTTTTTGGCAGAGCCTGTGGCTCAGTGAGTAGGGTGCCAGCCACATATACTGAGGGTGGTGGGTTCAAACCCGGTCCTGGCCAAACTGCAACAGAAAAATAGCCAGGTGTTGTGGCGGGCGCCTGTAGTCCCAGCTTCTCGAGAGGCTGAGGCAAGAGAATCATCTAAGCCCAAGAGCTGGAGTTGCTGTGAGTTGTGATGCCCCGGCACTCTACAGAGGGTGACAAAGTTAGATTCTGTCTCTAAAAAAAAAAAAAAAATTTTCTTTGAGACAGAATCTCACTTTGTCACCCTGGGTAGAGTGCCATGGCGTCACAGCTCACAGCAACCTCAAACTCTTGGGTTTAAGTGATTCTCTTGCCTCAGCCTCCCGAGTAGCTGGGACTACAGGCACCCGCCACAATGCCCGGGCCTTTTTTGTTGCAGTTGTCATTGTTGTTTAGCTGGCCCAGGCTGGGTTCAAACCCACCAGCCTTGGTGTAATGTGGCCAGTGCCCTACCCACTGAGCTATGGGCGCCGCCCAATTTTTTTAAATTTGAAAATAATTTTAGACTTAAAGGAGAGTTATAAAGATAGCAGAGTTCCCTCATGCTCTTCTCCCAGGTTTTCCTGATAGACTTCGTAATCAGAGTACAGGGGCTGAAACCAGAAAAGTGACATTGACTCCAGACTGTTAGCTCATCTCTAGACTTTGGTTGGGTTTCACTGGTTTTTCATCTAAGGACTGTCCTTTTTTGTCCAGGACCCAGTCCAGGATCCCATTTTGCATTGAATTGTCAGAGCCCTTCTCCCATCTGTGACAGTTTCTCAGTCTTTTCTTGTTTTTCATGACTTGGATGGTTTTTAACAGTCGTGGTCAGATAATGTTCCTTGTTGTGAACCTGTCTGATGGTTTCTCATGATTAAATTAAAGTTATGGATTTGGAGAAATAATAACACAAAAGTGATGTGCTTTACTCAGCGCTCGTATCAGGGTACATGACATTAAATTTGATTACTTGGTTAGGGTAGTAGCTGCCTGGTTTCTCCTGTAAAGTTTCTATTTTCCCTCTGGTAATTAATAAGTATTTTGGGGGAAGTATTTTGAAGCTACAAAATATCCTGGTTTCCCTCAAACCCCTACCCACTAATTTCAGAATTCCTTTGTGAGTCTTGCTACAAACTGTACCAGCTACATAATTTGTAGGGCCCTGTGGAAAATGAAAATTCGGAACTCCCTTTACAAAAATTATTAGGAGCCAGGTGTGGTGGCTCATACCTGTAATCCTAGCAAACTGGGAGGCTGAAGCAGGTAAATTGCCTGAGCTCAGGGATTTGAGACCAGCCTGTGTAAGAGTGAGATCCCATCCCTACTAGAAAAACTAGCCAGGTGTTGTGGTGGGCACCTGTAGTCCCAGCTATGTGGGAAGCTGAGGTAAGAGGATCATTTGAGCCCAAAAGTTTGAGTTTGCTGTGAGCTATGATGCCATAGCACTCTACCCAGAGTGACAGAGTGAGACTTTGTCTTAAAAAAAGAGAATATTGCAAGGTTGCCCATTGTCTCCACTGCTCTTCAATATTGTAATGGAAGTTCTAGCCATTGCAATTAGGGAAGAAAAGGCGATCAAGGGCATCCACATAGGTTCAGAAGAGATAAACTTTCACTCTTCGCAGATGACGTGATTGTATATCTGGAAAACACCAGGGATTCTACTATGAAACTTTCAGAAGTGATCAAGGAATATAGCAGTGTTTCAGGCTACAAAATCAACACCCATAAATCTTTAGCCTTAATATGTTCCAATAATAGTCAAGCTGAAAAAACAGTCAAGGACCCTATCCCTTTCACAGTAGTACCAAAGAAGATGAAATATTTGGGAGTTT
>CAUYRH010073142.1:0-11870 GCA_963574655.1 Perodicticus potto
AAATCCTCTGAATGCCTTGTCAACAAAGTTGTGGAATTATGATTGTTGCATTGCTGGGCGAATTTTGGCTGCACGTTAGGATAACTGAAGGAGCTTTTTAAAAATTCAGTTGCCTGAATCCCATGGAGATAAGTTAAATAAAAATTTTCAGGACAACATTTGCACCTTGATATTTTTAAAAAGCTCACCTGCTGATTCTAACTATTTGACCAAGGCTGAGAACTACAGATGTAGCTGTTAGTTATCTGTCAATATTTTTCTATAACTCTGAGGTACCTGAAGGCGTTTTAATCCTGCTCCAGGGCTAGCTTCAGAAGGCCCTCTACTCTCATTTATGTGTTTATGCTTTATTTCTTTTGTGGGAGGCATTTGCTTGCTCCTTTGCCCCCAGTTTGTTCCACCATCACTGCCACTTTGTTCCCTATGTGTGCACAGGAGGACTCATGGGTGGAGCTTAGCTACACGGACGAAGCTTGGGGACAAAGCAGCCAAGAGCTGAACTAAAACCAACGATTCTAGGTTTCCAAGAATTATTTCTCTAATGCCAAGGATTTGACTTATCTTTAATTTACTTAACATGTCCATTTTCACACATGGAAAGATTTATGAATTAATAAATAGAGCAGTTGTGTTCATGCTTTTGGGTTGTTCACTATCTGCATCAAAAATGTGATTTTGAGATGAGATAGGTATTCCTCTGTGCCTGTTCCCTGCAGACCACCACAGGATGCACTTATTGTAATAGTTGTGAAAAACTATTTGTTTGGACTAAAATAATTGGCATTAGTTATTGATAAATATTTTTCTCTAACTCTACATTAGAGTGTTTTAATCATGAAATAAAAACAAACCCACAACCTAAATGTGAGAGCTCTTAGAAGAAAACACAGGAGTAAATATTCATGATCTTGGATTTGGCAATGAATTCTTAAGTGAATTCTTATCAAACGCACAAAGAACAAAAAACCAAAGTAAACAAATTGGGCTTCACCAAAATTAAAAACTTTAAACAAAAATAAAAACTTTTGTGCATCAAAGGGTATTATCAAGAAAGTTAAAAGATAACCTAAAGAATAGTTTATAAATATACCTGATTGGGTTACACATCAAGAATATGTAAAGAATTCATACAAGTCAACAATAAAAAGATAACCCAATTTAAAAATGGATAAAGGATTTCGATAGACATTTTTCCAAAGAAGTTAAACAAATGGCTAACGAGCACATGCAAAGGTGCCAAACATCATTGACCAGTAGGGGAAGACAAATCAAAACCACAGTGAGATGGCATCTCACACGTATTAGGATCAGAGTGCTATAACAGAAAAGACAGATAATAACAGGTGTGGGCAAGGATGTGGCAAAATTGAAATCTTCATACACTGCTGGCAGGACTGTAAAATGATTTAGTCACTATAAAAAATAGTTTGCCAGGTCTTCGCAAAGTTAAACGTAGAATTACTAGATGCCCAGAAATTTTACTCATAGGTGTAAAATCAAAAGAATTGAAAACAGATACTCAAAAAGCAACTTACACACCAATGTTAATTGTAGCATTGTTCTCAATAGTCAAAGAGTAGAAATAATCCAAGTGTCCATCAATAGATGAATGAATAACAAAATATGATATATTCATCTATGTGAATATGATTCAGCTTTGAAAGCGAAGGAGGTTTTAATAAATGAATCTTAAAAACATCATGGTAAATGAAATAAACCAAAACAAGGACAAATATCACATGAGTCCATTGCATAAAATATCTAGAATAAGTACATTCACAGA
Organism: Perodicticus potto; assembly: GCA_963574655.1. Lineage (NCBI taxonomy): Eukaryota > Metazoa > Chordata > Mammalia > Primates > Lorisidae > Perodicticus > Perodicticus potto. The sequence goes on from CAUYRH010073142.1 coordinate 1,784, forward strand.
GATAGAAGAATCAGAGGTGACCAGGGGATAGAAGGGGAAGGGAATGGGAAATTACTGCTCAATGGTTACAGAGTTTCCCTTTGGGATTATGACAAAGTTTTGGAAATAAGAGATGATGGTTGTACAACATTATGCAGGTAATTAATGATACTAACTTGTACACTTAATAATGGTTAAAACGACAAATTTTATGTTACATATATTTACCCTCAATTTAAATGCTTAAAACCTCCAACTGTCAAAGATTTTAATAAGAGACTTAGTAATATTGATACTCAGTGTCTTATTGAATAAGAACTACAATTGTTTTTTTCTTGAGACAGGGTCTCAAGCTGTTGCCCTGGGGGGAGAGCCATGGAGTCACAGCTCACACCAAACCCCAAACTCTTGGGCTTAAGCAATTCTCTTGCCTAAGCCTCCCAAGTAGCTGGGACTACAGGTGCCAGCCACACCCTGTTGTTGTTGCAGTTTTCATTGTTGTTTTACTGGCCCTAGCCAGGTTCGAGCCACCAGCCTTGGTGTATGTGGCCGGTGTCCTACCCACTGAGCTATGGGTGCTGGAAAATTTTTCATAAAGAAATGTAAAAATAGTTATTGTGTTAAGATATTTATATTCTACATTTAGTAAATTTCACATGTTCCCTTGTAAGATGCACCGTAGGTATGGTCTCACCAATTACCGTCCGTCCACCCATAACTAGGAAAATGCCATGAAGGCTAACAAGTTTGATGAAAATATTTCAAATTATATATAAAACCAGCACATTGTACCCCAAGATTGTATTAATGTACACAGCTATGATTTAATAAAAAAAACAACAAGAAACAACAATTTTAATTTGTTCAAGAGATAGAGGAAATGACACTTTAGTTTTCCATGATATAAACCGTGAAAAGAAAATAAAAATCCTATCAGATCAGAAAAAAAAAGAAATGTAAAAGTAATTTAAAGTTGGTAGGAAGATTTTGTAGTTTAAGAAAATAAGAAATATACTAGAGAGAAAAAACTATTAAAAATAGTGTACTTTTATGCTATAGTAGAGTTTACATTATTCTAGAAAATATCTCACAGGGCCACTGGGCTGATTGTAACATGGGGCTAAGCTGGCATGACAATTCTTTTTGAAAAATTATTATTAAAGGCTTGATTTTTTTTAGAGCAGTTGTAGTCACACAGCAAAATTAAAAGGTACAGAAATTTCCCACATATTGCCTGTCCTACAAATGCATAGCTTCCCCCATTATAAACATCCCTTACCAAAGTGCTACATTTGTTACAGTTGATAAACCTACATTGATGTATCATAATCACCCCCAGTTTACATTAGGGTTTACTATTGGTGTATATTCTATGCACTTGTACAAGTATTGCCCATTTTATTATCATACAGAGTATTCACACTGCCCTAAGAATCTTCTGTGCTGGTGTGGGTGTGGAGAGAAGGGAACACTTTTACACTGTTGGTAGGATTGCAAACTAATACAGTCTCTTTGGAAAGAAGTATGGAGAATCCTCAAAGAACTCAACCCTCCATTTGATTCCACTATCCATTACTAGGCATCTACCCAGAAGAAAAAAATCATTTTATCGTGAGGACGTTTGCACTAGATTGTTTATCGCAGCTCAATTTATAATTGCCAAGATGTGGAAACAACTCAAATGCCCATCAACACATGAATGGATTAATAAACTGGTGTAATACCATGGAATACTATTCAGCCAGAAAAAGATGGAGAATTTACAACTTTTGTATTAACCTGGATAGAGTTGGAGAACATTCTCCTTAGTAAAGTATCACAAGAATGGAAAAACAAGTATCCAATGTACTCAATACTAACATGAAGCTAGTAGATGAACTAATACATGCCTACATAAGGGAAAAACTTAATTTAATTCAAGTTGGGGGAAGGAAAGAGGAGGGAGAAGGATTGGAGTGCTCCTACCTAATGGGCACAAGGAAAGGGTATACGGCTCACCTCCTGGGTGCAGGATTCAACAAGGACTTAATAAACACAAACATTGTAACCTAATTGTTTGTACCCTCATATTAATCTGAATTAAAAAAAAAAGTTCTGTGCTCTAGCCATTTAACCTTCCCTCCCTGCAACAGTGGGCAATCACTGATCTTTTTCCTGTCTGCATAGTTTTGCCTTTTCTGGAATGTCATATAATTGAAATCATACAGTACCGTAGCCTTTTCAGACTGGCTTCTTTCTTTTAGTAATATGCATTGAAGTTTTCTCCACGTCTTTTCAGGGCTTGACAGCTCATTTCTTTTTAGTGCTGGGTACTACTCCATTGTCTGAATGTACCACAGTTTTTATTTACACACTCACATTCTACAGGGCATCTTGTTTTTTTCTAAGTTTTAGTAATTATAAAGAAAGACGTTATAAACATCCATGGGCAGGCCTTTATTTGGGCATAAGTTTTCAACTTGTTTGGGCAAATACCAAGGGTGTGATTGCTGGACATCATGGTGAATATGTTTGGTTTTGTAAGAAACTGCCACTGTCTTCCACAGTGGCTGCACAATTTTGCATTCCCACTGGGAATGAGTGAGATTCCTGTGGCTTAGCATCCTTGCCAGAATTTGGTGTTGTCAATGTTCTGGATTTTGGTCATTCTAATAGATGTGTGGCATATCTCATTCATTGTTGTATTACTTTACATCTCTGGAGTGGCAATCCTTAAGTTCTAATATAAAATGACAGGCCTAGAAAAGGGGCAAAACCACCAGACTCAGGGTCAGAAAGCACACAGTGATTCTCAGCCTGACAACTATTCATTGTGAAGTTTCAGAAAAGTCACACAGTTTTATTAGCACCAGTCTTCACACATGTAAAGTGGGGACAATAATTCTGTGTATCGTAAACACGCAATAAAATAAAAAACATATGCATATCAACTCACTCAGCAAAATCAGTTAGCCAAGAGAAGCAGCAACCAAAATATTCATCAACTGATGAATAATAAACATAAATAAAAAATAAATATGTAGTCTGTACATACAACGGGATCATTCAACTTTAAAAAGGAATGAAATCCTGTCACTCGCTACAACACGGATGAATCTTGAAGACATTATATTAAGTGAGATAAGCGGGTCACAAATGGACAAATGCTATATGATTCCACTTCATGAGGCAGTTAAAGGAGTCAAATTCATAGACACAGAAAGTAGAATGGTGGTTGCCAAGCACTAGGAGGACAGGGAGCTGCTGTTTAACGGGTACAGAATTTTATTTATAAGATGAAAAGGGTCTGGAGATGTTTTGCACAACAATATCAATGTGCAGTACTTAATATCAGTAAACAGGAAACTTACAAATAGCTCAAATTGTAAATCCTATGTTATGTGTATTTTTCCATAACTTAAATTAAAAACCAGTGCCAAATATACGGTGGGTACACAATAAATATGTGTAAAATCCAAGTGGCCCTATTCCACAAATTAACAACGGGAGGAAGAACACGGAGAAACTGAGGCTGCCCGGACTCCTCTCAGTCAGTCTAAGCGCTCAGTTAGCGCTTAGATGGAAAAGCAATCTCATATTAGCATATGAGATTATGACACAGTTTGGGTTTTTTAATTCTCTACAAGTTAAACAATTATAATTTGGGATGTATTTTAATTACTTCCACCTAAGGCCTATAAAGTTATTTCATTACAAAACAGAAGGAATGGAGACAAAGTCTAGGCCTTAATTGAAGGCAGTATCAGAAATAAAGTATCTGGTTTACAATATCCCCACTGGCAATTTTTTTTCTTAATTCAATTCTGTATGAGAGCACCAGCTGTATTAGATTCAAGATGACAGTGACCAAGCTAAGTCATTAGTCTGTTAATTCAAACGTGGGCAGAGCACTGTGCTGGCTCCAGGCGTGGAAGCCACAAAAGGAGAAGATGGATCTGGTCTCTCTGCAGCTCACAGCTCATTCAGGAGCATGGGATGGACACATCGGTGTGCAGGCACACATGTGGACACGCACACGTGTGCACACAACTCACATCACACTAAGGAAACATTCATAAGGAACCGTAAATGACTATGCCAGGAGTATACCAATGAGGGATGGTGTCCAGGCTGTGTTTGACCGAAACTTTTTTGTTCCAAAAGGTTTGTTACTAAATGGGAAACTTCTCAAATCTGAAAGTTGTGACCAAAAAATTCCAAGTCCTTTTAGTTTTTAAAAGCCCTCCCTATTTTTTGATTGCTTTCTAAAATCTGTATCAACAAAAGGGAAACAAAGGTAACTTCTTGAAAACAAGTTTACCTTATAGTTAAAATATAGCCATCCCTTGGGACATGTTCCGTGTCGTTTTGGGGTACTGTTCTCTTTCTCGATGACCCAAATCTTCTTTCTCTTACAGATACTTGGCATAGAAACTGAACACTCTTCACTACCCCAGAGCCCTAAAGGAGAAAATGGGTTAGAATTGGCTTACAAAACAACGGTGACTCTTCGTAGCCATTCTCTATATTATTTTTGTGATTGCTATGCTTTTTCAGAATTTTTTTTAATCTAGAAACTGAACAAAATTTAACAACTGATCAGAGAATTCTCTAGTGACAACAACTAGCTGGGCAAGGTGCCAAATCAGTAATGCTAATTTAGGAATGAAGAAATTTTGCAAATGCAAAGAAAAAAAATCTAAACAAATACTGCAATTGAAATCACGAGGTTGATTAAAGCCCCAAAAATATTTGACTTGGATAGCAAGAGAATACTTTGCAGAGGAATATTTTTGTTTAAAAATATTCTGCTTCAATGTACAGAGAGAAAAGAGACAATAAAATAATACATGGTTATTTTTACTTTATAATTCTTTAGAAAATTCTATAGAAAAACCAATTCAGCGATTTCTAATAAAAGAGCATTTCTTAATACTGACCCTGAAATAAAAGACTCATATATAGACATGCCCTCAATAAGACATATCCTGAAGTCCTTAGCCTCCTGCAAACTGATTATTTGTTTTTTAATTTAGAAGAGCTATAGTTTCAGGTAAGGATTATACCCACATAGAACATATTTTAGCACTCAAGTCATAAGTCCCAGAACAGTGCAGGGTGTGTGCAAATTGCACGGGCAGTCTCAGTTTTCTAGTATTAGGAATATGAGCCAAAAAGATGTTGGCATTTTGAAGGAGGGGCTGGAATGCTCTGTTCAATGCAGATAGCTGCTATCTTCCAGTCTCATAAAACAGCCCTTTCTGTAGGCTGTTGTGACACCTGCTGGCAAAAGCACACTGATTAACCACACGGATTTTCCTTTCCTCAGTGCAGAGGATGATTTCCTTTCCTCAATGCCCTCACACCAAGGATTGCTCTCCATGTTTATCCCGACCTGGGGCAAGGGTAGGTTATGAATCTGTAGAGAGGGAATATCATTATCTTTAGAAAGGTGGGGGTGGGAAAAAGTGAGCAATCAGTCCAGCAACACTGTACTGATGAACACAATTAAAAACCAGTCTTCAACCTACACATTCTTCTAAATTCAACTTGTAAACAACTGCTATTTAATGAATTGCTGCTACAAGCAGCAATTAATGCCAGGTATTAAAAAAAAAAAGAATACTGAATTGAAGAAAAATTTTTAGTAAATGGGTAAGTCTTTAGTAAACGGGAAAGAAATTTCACAGAGTTTAAAAGTTCTGGCCAATTATAAATAGGATACTAGCAATCAGCCCATATGGAAATTTCACAGAGAATAGTGTTACTTTTGAAGTTGAATTGAAGAGGCTGGTATTGGTCAAGTGTACAGAGACATGCTGTGCACACCCGTTTTACCTGCAATTCATACTCTTTTTGGGAGATGACTGATTTTGCTTCCAACAAGATCTCTTAAAATGTATATGCATTTTTGGCACCCCTAGCGTTTTTAAACAGTTTCAGTGGGTCAATTTTTTGGTGCTGTTTTGGTCGATTAGAAAATATTTATTCAGATGTAAATTATTTTCAAGAAGGTGATTGCATGGATTAAACAGAAGGAAGGGCCATCCTTAAGTCCTTTGGACTGGCAAAATTGAACACACTCAACTCAAAAGAAAAATTAGCCCAACAGAACCTTCTCATTGAACTCATGCAATGAGAAGGAGAATTCAAGATGATTCCTGGAAATCATCAGTATAAACCCCCAAATGGATAGATAAAATAACCTGTTATGGAAGAAATGAAGCCACATCTCTGGCTCTGATTATTCACAGATATTTCTCTTCCTTTGTCCCATTTCTGGTATATTACTGGTGTTCCATCTCTCCAGCTGTAGGGAAATTAAAACTTTTAGGGTCTTCTTTCATTCTGTCATTTCTAATACCATTTTTAGAGTTCTGAGGTATGAATTAAAGGCATAATGTTTCATTAAATTAATAAAAAATACTCACGTGTAACACAGTGCCTAAAGTTAACAATACTGTACTGTACACTTAAAATGTGTCTAAGACGGTAGATTTTATGTTAAGTGTTATTACCATAAAAAAATGAATGAATGAATAAATAGGGTGGGAGGAAACTTTTGGAGGTAATGAATATATTCATGGCATACCTCCTGGTGATGGTTCCGCGGGTATGCACTTAAAACACTCATGTCTTTAGTTAAGGAAATGAAAATTTATACATTAATGATGACATTTGAAGACTACTCAACAAATTGGTTACTAAAATCTAATCCAATCATTCTGCACATAAAACCTATCAAACAAAATTAAACGTAAGTTGATCTAGGTTCATACCGAAATTCATCTTTGGCTCTTTCTTCTTGAAGCCCAATCCACCATTTTGCACCATACTTTGACAACTATTAAAGAAAAAAGAAGGAAAATTTCAGCATTTATTCTACTTGTTTTTCTTTTTCACTATTAAAATTAATGAGATTGCTGTTAATAGCTTTCTATTCTTTAGTATTTTACCCAATTATCTAAGGAAAAGTATACTAAGCCCTAGCATTTTGAGAAAACCTGAAACTTCATTGTTCTATAAAATTCCCTCCTCATTATGACAGAAGATTGAATTGAACATTGAAAATAATTTTTGTGTAATACAACTTGAAAAGTAAAATTTCCAACCATATAAGAGGGATTTAAAAAGTAATGTTGTAAAGTAAAATAAACAATGATTTCCTTTCCTGACTAAAAAAATTAGTGGCTTATCCTCTTAGTGATTTATAAAAATTCATTGAATAGGTCACATCTATTTGAAAAACAGTAGAAGGCACAGAAGCATCAGTAGTATAAAGAGTTTGAACTTTAGTCATTAGTCTGATTGGTAAGCCTTAAACAGCCTTCACACTTTCCCCATGCAAAGACAAAGACACAACACTGGACAAAATACTACAGGATTCCCAGTATTTAACAAAGAGAAAATTATCCTCTGTATATTGTATTAAGTTTTACGCCAGTATTAATCACATGGTCCTAAGTACAAGAAAGTCGCAAATCGAAACACAGGCACACACACATGTTAGAGCAGATGTAACACTGGCCTTACGACCCAGGAAATTGAAATTCCCTCTTTAACTATAAAAGAGAAAGAGGCAGTAAGCGTTTTGGTAAGACCTCTAAATCAGCATACTTTATGGTGTAAGCATGGGCTCTGTGTGTATGTGTGAACTGTAACTTATATGCTAAAAATGTGTTAGTGCAAAGGCATTACATATTCAAATTCGTACTCTCATTTCTTCTGTGAAGACTTGGGAATAAATTTTAAGACATATTATTTTTCCGTATGTATTTCCGGTCACTATACAATAGAACTTAATAGCTCTCTAAAATTCTAATTTATAAGCAGGTATTTTTATTCCTTAAACAGTGTGGCTGTTTGCCGTATCAGCAATTTGAGAATAATACAAGACGGAACAACTGTAATTTTGGATCCCTGCGGTGCCGTTTCATGGACATGTTCTCACATGCTGAATTTAGATTCCCATTGTCAGACTTTGGAATGGGTCTATTGAGACTGGCTGTGAACTCAGTGGGAGAGCCACAATAATTTTATTCAGTCTAAATAGGTCTCACGTGCAACAGGGGCGGAACTCATGGCCTGATTGTTCTCTACCCCAATTAAGGACCTCTAAAGAGAAATTATAACGACTGCATCCTAAGTGACGTATTTATTACCACCTCGGTTATGGCCTGGTAATCTTCAACCCTCCACATTACAGCCTGTTGTGACAGGGCATAGAACTTCCTGGAACATGCTTGAAGATACCCAAACTGAAAAAAAACATCCAATGTCAAAAGCAGATGTTTTAAATTTTAGCTAAGACATAACCCACAACAAGAGAAAACTTGTTGCTTGTATAAAGAAATGTGATGCAAACACGCATTTTATAACATCAATTATGTTTTGATAGATATAAACTGCAATTACAGTTAGCATCACATGGAACAAAAACTTATAGATAAACAAACAAAAATCGCAGCAACAGTCAGCATATTAATTTACTAAGCAATATAAGGAAGAACAACCTGTCCTCTCTTAAAATGTTCCCAACAAAAATGACAAGATTGTGTGGTGCCTGTGGCTCAGTGAGTAGGGCGCCGGCCCCATTTACTGAGGGTGGCAGGTTCGAACCCAGCCCCGGCCAAACTGCAACAAAAAAATCACTGAACGTTGTTGCAGGCACCTGTAGTCCCAGCTGCTTGGGAGGCCGAGGCAAGAGAATCAAAAAAAAAAAAAAAAAAAAAAAAAAAAATTGACAAGACCAAGTTCTTTTAAAGGGTTTTAAACCCCATATATTGGAGGAAGACTAATAAATTTGGTATGTATTTTTAGAAGTATTTAGAAATGAAATTTTAATAATAATGGTAAGTTGCCATTTCAAAAATGCCAACATTCCATAACAGTGTAAAAAAAGTTAGCCACGTGGACCAACTGGGTAAAATTATGTGTCAATTCCTAAAGAGCTTACATATTCCCCCACCCTCCAGGGGGAGGAGGGCCAGAATTAATCAGAATTAATCTGATTATCAAGATGGCCTCCCAAATAAAGCCACTCTATCATGTCTTGTAGTCTTTTGTTATTCAAGGCTCAGCGCCTGTGGCTCAAGCGGCTAAGGCGCCAGTCACGTACACCTGAGCTGGCGGGTTTGAATCCAGCCCAGGCCCACCAAACGACAACAGCTGCAACCAAAAAATGGCCAGGCGTTGTGGTGGGCGCCTGTAGTCCCAGCTACTTGGGAGGCAGAGGCAGAAGACTCGCTTGAGCCCAGGAATTGGAGGTTGCTGTGAGCTGTGATGTCACCGCACTCTATCCAGGGTGACAGCTTGAGGCTCTGTCTCAAAAAAAAAGAGTTTCAAGCTGAAAATATCTTGTTAACAATGTTTTTTTTTTGCTTCATATTTTTAAAACTGTTTACAAACCCAGTTTCCTTGCTCAAATGGATTTTTTTGACACTCCAACTAATGTATTTATTTATTTATTTGCAGTTTTTGGCTGGGACCAGGTTTGAACCTGCCACCTCCGTTATGTGGGGCTGGTGCCCTACTACTTTGAGCCACAGGCACCACCTGAGCTAATGTTATTTTTGTTTTACACAATTCCAGTTACTACTCTTCAGAGGTGAGCTATACAAATTAAAAATGTAATTTTTAAAATATTTAATTACTTATTTCTATTCTTCCTACATTTATAGGATGGGCATGCCCCAAAAAGTGAGTGGCAAGGCCTCCACACATTTGGCTCCTTCTCATCCTGGAATAAAATAAATTCTTCTGGATTAACCCATTCCAGTAGGAATTTCTTATGGGATTTCTTATTTACAAGATGTGAATGGTCACCATAAATACCACTTCACCACCACCACAACACATGCTCAAGGTAGTAACAAATTGTGCAGAAATAAGAATTGCTGGCTTACACAGGGTGGCCGGCAACATTAGCTAGCCCTCGCTCTGCTCTCTCTAACGGGGAAGCAGCGGCCTACAAGACACTGAACTGTACCTGCCTCTATTTCCAACAGACTCACGTTCAACTTTCGCTCACAAAAAGAAGCTGGGGAAATTTTATTAGTCCTTTTTTAAAAAAAAGTTAATATAAAATTATAGCAAAAAAAGGAACCTGAACTTTAGTAACACAGCTGGA